>JAAKBH010000626.1:0-172239 GCA_019776075.1 Amaranthus palmeri | reverse complement strand
AACACCTGGTGAAAAAATAATTAATTATCACTTGCAATTTTGCATTTTCCATTAGAAAATAGTTTTTGTTAAGGAACCAACTCAACCAAAAGCTTAAGCTCATGGTTGAGGCCCCAGAATATGTTATATACTATAACACGCCCCCTCACACGAGAGCCCTTTAGGCTAGAAGTGTGGATGCAGCACATGTCCTCCTCATACATAGTGCTAAATTTTTCTACTTTAAATGAGGGGTGGTTGAGATTCGAACCCGTGACCTCTTGTCACGTTGGCTACTGATACCATGTTAAGGAACCAACTCAACCAAAAGCTTAAGCTCATGGTTGAGGCCCCAGAATATGTTATATACTCTTAACAGTTTTCATAGAAAACTTTTTTCCAAGAATAGTGTCTTCCTCGAAACCAAAACCCTAACACCAAACAACACAATGTTGAAACCTTAATCTGAAGCTATGGTATCGGTTGCATGAACTAATAGCTAATATCACGTGGTCTGCCCCCAATTACCTTTTTAATTTCATTTCTACTTAGATCTAGATACCTATTTACTTCAATATTCACAAACTTCGCACCCCTATCATGATTGGCCTCGCTCAAGTTCTTTGAAGGTCCCTACATGTTAGCAACAACGTACCATCCTCTATCTACACTCATCTTTTCAATCCACCATTCAAGGATGCATCCAACAAGTCATGAAAAAGTCCAAGATCGTAGTTCATCTTAGTTATCTAATTTCATTATAATTACTTAAACTCAGTATTCTTGAAGACTTATTAGACTTTCAATTTCGTTTTGGTTATTTGGTGTGTAATTTAAAATTATATTTTTGTTATCATGGTCTTAAACCTCTTAGGGGATCAACATGGGTGATATGGGAGGTTATCAACGGAGAAGTTATAAAACCTCCTAGCATAATTCCCTCCTAGTCCACTCGACAAAATTCCTTCTCATTATTTCCCTCCTTGCTTTAAATCAAAACAAATCTGCATTGGTATGGAAGTTTTCTAACTTCCCAGGCAATGGTGTGAGGAAGTGATGAAGGTAGTTAGTTCTCTTTTAGGAGGCATTTCTTAGACTTGAAATCAGACGTTGAATTCATCTCCAATAAATATAGAAAATAGATTAAGGGTTGTTGAATTTTATAAGAAAAATCAAGATTGTGCTTCAAACCTTTGTTTTTTTACGATTTTCTTGGATTGGAATTTCATTAGCAAAATTTCTTAATGCTTAGTGTAGTTAGGCGCCTACACTTATGTCTTTAAGAGTCTCTCTACTTGCTAATGGTGCATCTTATCTAGTGAGTTTTCAGCCTAGCCTTCACCTACCTTTATTTCCTCGCAAATATCTAAAACTTCAAAATATGATATTCATAAACCACTACAATCAGCCTTTACAAGCTATCCCAAACAACCTATATTTACATATTCATTTGCCAAACATGGTTGAAAAATCACCCTCACCACACACAATATTCATCCCTCCAAAAATAAAAATCAAACCACAACATTCATCCCTCACCATCATTAATTCTAACTGTCTACTAATCCAAAGAAATTGCTGGCAAGTTCTCAAATAAAGACCCATGTACATGGTAAAGTTCGTGAAGAACATCACCCATATTGCTTCCATTAGAAAAAATCCTCCACCTAGGTCTGCATTTCAACAGTACTAAAGATATACAACTTCGTAATTAGATCAAAGCAAAGTCGTTTTCTTGTCTCAAGAATCCACACAAATGAGAAGCCAACTTTTCACGTCCTATTATCTTTTATGATGATCATCATACGTAAGAAAATCTAAAGGTTTAAAAGTTCTCTACTGTGAGTCTTAGTTCGATACAAAAAAACCTAATACCCTAATGTCATCAACTGGCTCCTACTTATGTGGGATTTGAAGGGGTAGGATGTGTGCAACCTTATCCTCATCAGTGATAACAAAAAGGCTATTTCCAATTCCCCCTTGGTTATGAGCAACTTCACATAAATAAGAAGCACACATGATTTAATGAGTTATTTTAAGACAATCCATCATTTTTTAAAGCCAATGTACTACAAATCTTTGGTTGCATTGAGACTTGACAACTAGAAGAACCAAGATATTCAAATGAAAGGAAATTGAATCACACAAGTCATCACATTTAATGTAATTTAGATAGGAAAGATGGTTGAAAAGCTTTGTGTTCATGTTTGTCTTACT
Source organism: Amaranthus palmeri (assembly GCA_019776075.1). Lineage (NCBI taxonomy): Eukaryota > Viridiplantae > Streptophyta > Magnoliopsida > Caryophyllales > Amaranthaceae > Amaranthus > Amaranthus palmeri. The sequence continues at coordinate 170,043 of JAAKBH010000626.1, read as the reverse complement.
CTTGTCATTTTTTTTCTTCACAAAATTCATCCTCATCTATGTATAGGTGGTGATAAACAGATTCACTAAACCCATACACTCTTCAAAGTTAAAGCTAAACAGATACGCATAGCATTATACGCACAAATCACTTCAAACGAATAAACTTTATGAGAAAGAGAAGTAAAAATGAAATGCAACAAATGCCCATAACAAAGAAATACTTCTAGAAGCTAAAAAAAGTCAATACCGGAAAATGATCAAGAGGAGGAGGATTCCAGTGACCATGGCTATAATCTAGATGAACTCTTAGATTAGACCTAAAAACCTCAATCGGAACACCATCATCACCATCAATTTTCACTAAATATTTAAAACCCTCATAGAAAATACCCAAAATAGTGCCTTTTATCCAATACCCATCATTTAAAATGTCAACTTTGTCATTAACACTCAAATCCAAGTGCTTGAAACATTCAATTTGAGGGGGTTGAGGTCTAATGTCATTGAAATCGACGTAGGAAACAATGTCGTGTTGTTGGTTTTGAAACTGCACCAAATATACATGTTCCTCTTCCTCTTCTTCGTGTTGTTGATCGTCACTGTTTTTGTTGTTGTTCCTTTTCCTCTTCCTTTTCCTTTTCTTTTTTGATGGGTTGTTAGTTTGTAGAGTGAGAATTGTTGCTGGGTGAAATGAGGTTGTGAAGGCTGATCTTTTGATGACTTCTACAATGTCACCGGTACTATAACTGACATTGTAGACTTGCATGTTTGATGAGAGGTTTTCAAGTCAAAGAGGGACAAATGACTGGGTGGGATTTCTAAGAATTCCAAACTAAGACCTCACCTGGCTTTGTAATTAGCTTTGCTATTACTGTTTCTATGTATCTTTGCACTCTTATCATTAAAGAACTTTGTATTGTTCTCGCGAACTAACACTATGTTTGGATAGCAAATAATTAGGAGAGAAAAGAAAGGAAAGGGAAGGACAAGGAGGGATAAAGAGGGAAAATATATATTATTGTTTAGAAGGAGAGAAAAGGAAAAAGAAGAAAAATGTTTTACCTTCAAATCTTTCCTCCTTAGGAGAGATAGTATTCTTAATAAAACTTGTTCAAATTTTCCTTCCATAACCCCTCCCCTTCAAATCTCTTCTATCTCAATTTTTTTAATAAGCCATCACCGCTGCTAATGAGTCTCCCTCAAGCTGCACTTTACTATATCCCAATCTCAGAGCCAACTCTATGCCAAACAGGGTTATCCTTTTGCCTCAAAATCACACCATTCTTCACAAGTAGCCAAATTTATTTATTGATTTAGTGATTAATGCATATGACTTTGTTTAGTATTTTGCAAGATTTGTTATTTTGAAAGACTTTGTATATTGATTACATTAGACTTATATAGTGACTTTGTATGATTATTTTAGATTTTGGTTTAGCTATTTGGATTTAAGATTAGCTGTTGTGGTTATGTATTAGACCTCGTGACCCTTTTTACGAGCTATGAATCGAAATTCGAGATCTTTGGATTAGTAAACCCCGTGATGACCTGTCTTACTTAGTCAACGGTAAGTTGGGTTGTTACACTAACAACCTTGTATAGCACCCATTTTGTAGCTAACGAACCTTTACACGCACCCCACAAGAAGTGTTTGAGTTTTGGAGGGACTTACACGCTCCAAATTGAACTCTAAATCTTCCTACTTCGATCATTATGTTTTTCCTACTCCTCCTTCGATCCTATAGCCCCGTAAGCCCAGCCAGTAGCCACTCTTTACTGAATATTCCCTATTCTTTGTGAGATACCAATATTTTTTATCCTTGTACAAACGAATGGAAAGAGGAATTGTTAAAATTCTCGCAATTGTATCGTCATCAAAGAATTGTTGCAGCATATACATATCCTCCTAGAGGAATGATCTGTCAAATCAAAGACAAAAAAATCAAGGATGGTTGAATATTAGCAGCTTGGAGTTGTAAGTCTTGTTCTTGTTGGACTCGCCAAACACAAATATCAATCTCGTTTTCAACTTTCCACCCAAGACCCTATATGAGAACAAATAACGCCGCAAATGCTTCGCAAAGGAAAACTGGGATTATAACCTGGAGCAACCCTAAGCACATTAGAGTGTTGAAAGTGTCACGCTTTTAGGACATCAAATAGTAGCATATTTACGCCATTTTATAGCCTCCATGCTTGTTTTGGTCGAAAAGCCAAATTAAAGCAACTTAAATCACGGAAGCCCAAACCCCTTCTCTACTTTGAAAGGCACATGTACCCCCAATTATGCGAGTGTATCTTCCTACGTTCATCGTTTTGAGACCCACCAAAATTTAGCAAACATTGCGTGAATCTCATCAAGGAGGCTCTCCTGGAGTTTGAAGATGCTCATTATATAAATGTGGATAGCTTGGATCAATTCTTTGATTAATGTATCATTTCCCAAGCTTTAGTAAAAATTTCTCCTTCCATCCACTGATTTTTTTTCTATAGTTTATCCTTCAAGCAAACAAAGATTGCTTTTTTGGACCGCCCCACAATGGTGGGTACACCCAAATATATTTCATGCCTATCCATTTCTATGACCCTAAGAATATCCACAACCTCCTTACTGAGCTGCTGATTAACACCTCTACTGAACGAGACTTTTGTCTTGTCATAATTCACTTTTGATCGAATGCTCTTTCATATACGATAATAATATTAGCCACCGCCGAGCATTCCTAGACAGAGTCTTTAGTAAAAAGAATGCTATCATCAGCAAAGAATAAATGGGATAATCTAGGAGTTCCTTGGACATTTGGATACCATGAATGTTTCTTCGATTAATGACATTCGGAATCAAGTGGGAAAATGCCTCAACTTATAAAATAAACTAGTATGGGGAAATTTGATCTCAGTATGGGTTCAACATCTTTTAGTAATTTCTTGGAACCCAAATTACTTAGAAGATCTACGTATCTTCCGATCCCACACACCCAATTCTTCCCTAAAGTATCCACAATTCACTTAATTAATAATAAAAGACAACACCCAACTCTCACATATAAAAGTGCTAAATACTTTACAAAGTATTCAAAATAAGAGGCTTAATAAACAAAAATTCAACTCTAACTTATAAGAATTGGATAATGAATTTGAGAGCTAAACTAAACAGAACATTTGTTCTACAACTTTTAATTTTAGACGTTTAATAGTAGGCGTTGGCTATATGTTTTGTTCTTCTCTTGAGTGTTGAAGAGTCTTCATATAAAGCCTCTCAATATAGTCGCAACAATAATGTACACTTTACCGACATGATTTTCTAGGTTTTGTGACATCAATTTTAGGCTTCCAAGTCATTAACCATAAGTCGGTTTATATGTTGTTTTTAGAATTTAAATTCAAATCGTTAGAATAAATACATAAACACGAAATATTAGTATAAATAATAGGACAATAAAAAAAATAAATCAATAAATAATGCAACAAATATAATTGTTATTTTCTTAAATAAGTTAGCATTTTAAATGCAACTTTAACACTACAAAAAAACATAAGGGTTTTAGACGCTAGGGACGGAGCTTTTAGACGCTTTTTTGCGTCTAAAATAATTTTTTAGACGCTTTTCTAAGCGTCTAAAAATCAAGTGTCACAAAACTTTTAGACACTTTTTTTAGACGCTTTTTGGAGTCCAAAAATTGGGTTTCTCTCAATGATCGAAGGTGAATGATGCAGCTGTTATTTTTGTGAGATAAAACTGATTGACGGTTTCCACCTTTTCAGATAGAAGGGTGTGAAAGTGAGAGAGAAGGGCGAGAATTGAGCGGGTTATTTTTGGTTATTTGAGTTATTATGAAAAAAATAATATTACCCGCTTTTCCACTTAAAAATTTTAAATTGGCTTTTTAACGCTTTTCAAGTCTATTTTTGCAACTGTTTTACGCGTCAAAAAAAAAGCGTCTAATAACTTCATAATTTTTTAGACGCTTTTTATTGTGTCTAAAAAAAACTGTCTAAAGGCTCCATGTTTTGTTGTAGTGTTTCTTAGCTAAATTAAAGATGAAATATATCTTCTAAAAATAACCAAAATATGTCATGAAATAAAAAAAAAATTTAATATGAACTTCAACCTATCTAAAAACATGGATTAAAACGTGTAAGAAGGATAATTAGAAAATTAGGAATATTAGATCCACAATTGTAATAAATACTCAAACATATTTTACCCCTATAATCTAAGAGACTTTCACAGTTTTAACACATTGATTTTTCATTTGTAGGATTTTGTGTTATATCGAGGGAATGGTTTTGTGTTTTTCATTTAAAAATGAACTAAAATAAGGCAAAAAGTTTGATGAAAAGAGAAAACTTATGTCAGGAATAAAAAAAGTAGCAATGGTGTTACAATGCAATAATTAGGGGTGAGCAAAATCGGATATCCGATCCGAAACATGCAGCCGGATCGGATATCCGAAAATTGGTATATCTGATATCCGATATCCGATTCGATCCGACTCGGATATCCGATATCCGGTATCCGACAATTTCGAATCGGATATTCGAGATATCCGATATCCGATGCCTTTGAGAAAAATTTGTAAATTTCCAGTCGGATATCCGAAATATCCGATATCCGATATCCGACTTTAGTCAAAATAATTTATTTATAAAAATATAATTCTATTCCTATGAACAACGGATATCCGAAGCTACTTATAATATGCGAATATCCGATATCCGAATATCCGACTATCCGAAATAATTTCGGATATCCGATATCCGACAATTGAAAAAATGTCGGATATTCGGATATTCGAATCTACAAATATTGATATCCGAATTGGTATCCGATATCCGAATTTTCGAATCGGATATTTGATCCGAATTGTAACTTCGAATCGGATATCCTAAAAATCGAATCGAATATCAGATCGAATCATCGGATAATCGGATCATCAAATAGTTTTGCTCAGCCCTAGCAATAATGGACAAAAACAAATATTTACTTATTAGATAAAAAGGGAATAATATTAGGACAAAGGAAGGCTTTGGTGTAATTGTATTGATGAATGAATTAAACTTTTGCAGTACAATAAGGACCTATACTACTATGTACAATCTAAGAAAAAAATTAATCAAACGGGAAATTTTAATAATGTTTATTACATAAGCTAATTTTGTTTGATAGTTTGTTATAACAACAATATGACGTGGGAAATATAGGATGATATCTTTCGTTAAGTATGATCTTCAATAGTACTGTTACTAGCTCTGAGAGGTAACTTATAGTGAATAATTTTGCTTTATTAATTATTCTAGTAAACGGTATAGAAGCCACCTAACCTCGTTTACCTCTTCTCTGAAGTCTTTTTTCCCTTACATAACTAGGCTAGCTTAAATCATGTCGACCTTTAGAAGACATCCTTTAAATCATGTTATCAATGTAAAATTAAAATTTCATAACTTTATAATTGTAACCCCCAATTCTTGTGATGTAGGACGTACAAGACTGGTCTTCTTCGTCTAGCATAATTTGGTGATGCTTATCACTTGCATACATCAACCTCAATGATGTATGACATGTCGTGAAATTAAACAATTGATTAATTTATGTCATTAATATCGATGTTTCAGGCATGCTTTGTTTAGGCCCGTGAATTCTACATAATTTTTCAATCTACCATTCACTTTCTTCATAACAACTACATTTGAAAACCACTTTGAGTGGTGATATGTTCCCGAATAAAGTCGGCTTCCACAAACTTTTCTACTCTTGTCTAACGACTTTTGTAATTTCTAGCCCTTGGTGTCTAAGTTTCTACTACAACTAGTCTTCACCCAGGTTGTATATCAAGCTTTGGCATAAGATTTCAACAAGATTTCCTAGGACTGTATCTATAATGAATGAAAATATTTTATAATCCAAAGATAGTTTTGATAATATCTCAGTGCTCTATTGGTGCTTAGCTTTTTTTCGAATCTTAATAGTTTTCCTAGTTTCATGCTTAAAATTTTTTGTGCTTTTCTATAGGTTATAGCCTTTATCAGGGATTCATTCAGTAGAAACGATTTAAGCGGAATAGTTAAGAGTAATGGAGGTAGTTGGGTTTGAATACTCTCTGTATTAAATGCAAATGAGTACATGGGAAACAATTTATACAAGATAAAAATACTAAACCAGGAAATAAGAAACTATACAGATTAAAGGCTATAAAAATATTTCCTAAAATATCTTTACTACTTTACTACATTCCTACACTCCCCCTCAAGTTAGGTCTTCGGGTCATCGATACCTAACTTGAACAATATTTGCTCGAACGCCTCAGACGTAATTGCTTTTGTAAGAATATCAGCTAACTGATCTTTTGACTTCACAAATGGGAGGCTAATGACCTTTTTCTCCAGTTTCTCCTTTATGAAGTGTCTGTCAATCTCAACATGCTTGGTGCGATCATGTTGAACTGGGTTTCCAGAGATACTAATTGCCGCTTTATTATCACAAAACAATTTGCAAGCTCCTTTTGGAGGGAAATCTAACTCACTCAGGAGCCTTTTTAGCCATATGACCTCAGTGACTCCTTTGGCTATACCACGAAACTCTGCCTCTGCACTTGATAGGGCAACAACCTTTTGTTTCTTGCTTTTCCATGTAACTAGGTTTCCCCCTACCAAGGTAAAATATCCAGAAGTTGACTTCCTATCATCTCGGTCTCCTGCCCAATCTGCATCTGTATAGGCGACAAGGTCTAAGTGATCATTCTTCCTGAATAGAATCCCTCTACTGGTGGTACCTTTTAGGTACTTAAGTATTCTCATCACTGCTGTCATGTGGTGTATCTGTGGTTGATGCATGAACCTGCTCACTACTCCTACTGCGTAGGCAATGTCTGGTCGTGTGTGAGACAAATAGATTAGTTTGCCGACCAACCTCTGGTATTGTCCCTTGTCTACCATCTTTTCTCCCTTAATCATTCTAAGGCCATGATTAGCTATGATAGGGGTCTCTGCGGGCTTACAATCAAGCATGCCTGTTGCTGCTAGCAAATCCAGTATATATTTTCTCTGGCTAATAAAGATGCTTCCTTTTGACCTCAAAACTTCAATCCCGAGAAAATATCTTAGCTGCCCTAGGTCTTTCATCTCAAACTCTTGTGACAGTTGCCCCTTAAGCGTATCAATTTCCTCCTTATCATTTCCGGTGATGATCATATCATCTACATAGATGATTAGGCATGTGATATGATCACGGCGTTTCTTGAGAAACAAAGTATGATCTGAGTTACTCTGTTTATAGCCAAACTTTCTCATTGCTGCCGTAAATCTTCCAAACCATGCCCTTGGAGACTGTTTTAGACCATATAGAGCTTTCTTCAACTTACATCCTTCCCCTGGATTGTAATCATCAGAGAAGCCAGGAGGAGCCCTCATGTACACCTCTTCTTCAATTTTCCCATGCAAAAAAGCATTCTTTACATCGAACTGGTGTAGTGGCCAATCTTTGTTTGCAGCGATCGAGAACAGAACCCGGATAGTATCAATCTTTGCTACAGGAGAGAAAGTCTCAGAATAATCCACCCCATAAGTCTGAGTATATCCCTGTGCTACTAATCTGGCCTTATATCGTTCAACTGTACCATCAGCCAAGAATTTGATGGTATATACCCATCTACATCCAACTGTCTTCTTTCCCTTCGGCAATTCACATTTTTCCCACGTTTCATTTTTATTAAGGGCAGAAATTTCTTCTTCCATTGCCTTTTTCCAATTCGGATCTCGAAGGGCCTCTTCAACATTTTTGGGCACAGTGCTGGAGTAAAGTGAAGTGCTGAATGCTGCAGCTGCTCGGGACAATGCTCCACCATTCTCTATATTCACTGGGTATCGAGATCGTTGTGCCTCATACTCAGGATCATATCGCCTTGGGGGAATTCCTCTTGTACTCCTAGGGGGTAGCTCATACCTGCTTGTTACATCATTACTGGCAATAGAGTCAGGGATATTGTTAACAACATGTTGGGGCTCAGGGATTACCTCTTGTGACGTAGGATGCTCATTTGATAGGACTGGGGTAGTAAGTTGAGGAGATATTGTGTCTTCAGCAACAACATCAGTGGTCTCGCCTACTTGCTCTTTTGGACCCTGCTCAATCACAACTGGATATATTAACCAGCTAAGGTCATCACTATATGTCTCCCCCTGAGGACCAAGCTGGGAGTAATAGTATGTGTGCTCAAAGAACTCACAATCCATAGTGGTATACATCTTATTTTGATGAGGATCAAAACATCTGTACCCCTTTTGATTCACCCCATAGCCAAGAAAGACACACTTAATCGCCCGAGGTTCAAGTTTAGTTCTACTGTGTTTAGGGAGATGGACATAGGCAAGACACCCAAAGATGCGAGGGGGTAAAGAATGAGAAGAAGGGATAGTGACAAAGGACCCCAAGGTGGCAAGAGGAGTTTTATATTGAAGAGGTTTAGAAGGAAGACGGTTGGTAAGATAGGTGGCGGTGGCAATGGCTTCAGGCCAGAAAGAGGCAGGAGCATGAGATTCAATCAAGAGGGCCCGAGTAATCTCAAGTAGGGTCCGGTTTTTGCGTTCAGCAACACCATTTTGTTGTGGTGTGTCAGGACAAGATGTTTGATGCAACATGCCATGGTCAGAAAGGAATTGTTTCATAGCTAAATTCATGTATTCCCCTCCATTATCAGTACGCAAAATTTGTGGAGTAGCATTAAATTGAGTGCGAAGCATATTATAAAAGGTAACAAAAACTGAAAAAACCTCAGATTTGTGTTTCAAAAAATACACCCAGCTCATACGAGTACAATCATCCACAAACAAAACATAATAAGATAATTGATGAGCACCAAAAACAGGGGCAGGTCCCCATACATCAGAATGTATCAATGAAAAAGGACTAGCAGAGTGAGTAATACTAGGCAAATATGAGTGTTTGTGACTTTTAGCTAAAACACAGGTTTCACAATGCAGAGACGTTTTACTATGGGTAAGAGAAGGAAACAAAAACTTAAGATAAGCTAGAGAAGGATGACCCAAACGACGATGCCACATCCAAAGTTGGTGATCAGCGGGTCCGCGAGTAAGCATAGCTTGACCTTGTTGAGTCGTTGCATCCACATAGTACAATCCTCCTCGTTCAATACCACGCCCAATGATCCTCCCGGTTTGAGCATCCTGCACAAGACAACCACGAGATGTGAGGAGAACAGTACAATCAAGTTCTTTGGTCAATTGGCTAATAGATAAAAGTTTATGAGTGAGACTAGGAATTAAAAGACAATTTTGTAGCTGAAGAGAAGGGGAAATTTCAATGGTTCCTGTCTTAGTAACAGTCACACACGCTCCATTGGCAGTTTGAACTTTGGAGCGAGTAGTTGGGATGATATGGATGAGATCGGATGGGTCATTAGTCATTGTATCGGTCGCACCACAATCAAAGATCCAAGGAGATGAATTGTGGGGAGTTGGGTTGTGGTAATATGGGTCGATTGTGTTGAAAGTGGCAAGGGAAAAATGGGAATTGGGCTGATTTGTGAGTGAGGGAAGTGGGGCCGGTTTGGGAGTGTGTGAATTGGGAAGTTGGGAAAAATGGGCCGGTTTGTGAGTGGAAGAAGATGGGCCCAATTTGTGGGAAATTGGAATTAGGGAGTTGATTTTTGGAAGTGGGTTGGTGAGGTGGAGTGAATGTGGGCCAAGAGTGTGAGGTAGGACGTGTGGGACATGGGGGGTATTTTTTTGAGTGAATTTAGTCAACTTTCTAGGATAAAGTAATTCTCCATTTTCTCTCTCATCATTAAATTCATTTGTCTCTTCCTTTTTTTCTGATGGTCCTTTCCAAGACCATAACTGCTCTTTTTTTCCCTCCTTATTAAACTCAATTTCACTCTCTTTCCCCTCATTAAATGCGTCTGTCCCTTCTTTCTTTACTCTACTCAATTTCTCTGATGAGCTACCTTCCCAAAGACTCAACCCCTCTTTTTCTCTCTCCCCATTAAATTGTTGTGTTAATTCTATCAACTTCCCTCTTGCCCCTATCTCTTCTCCTGACCTACTTTCCCTAAAATATGACTCACTTTTCTCTTCCCCTTCTTTAAATTCAACTGTAACGAGATTATTTTCCCTCATCTTTGATTTCCCTTTCCCATAATGTGATACACCCTCATATCTCTCTTCTAGTCTCTCTTTCCCATTTTTATCTGTATTACCATTTCTCATTTCCTTTTTTTGTTTTTCTTCTTCTGTCTTTATCCCATAACATGTATACCCCATAATTTGATCTTTTTCTGTACCATTCTTTGCTTTGCCATTTTCAGCATCTTCTTGTCTCATTTCACCTCCATTGTTGAGTGGTTGTGGACTGCCGGAAGAAGTAGTGATGAGGTTCGCCTTGCCGCCGGTCCGAGTCGTGGCCTTGGTGGTGCCTTTCCGTTGCCTGAGCTCCTCCCACCATTCCGGGTACCCAATTAACTTAAAGCATCCATCCTTAGTGTGACGTGACCCACCACAGTGACTGCACTTAAGATTATTTCGATCGTCACGCCGGGATAAGGGTTTTTCCGACCGGCCGTGAACAGCCAACCCGCTACCAATTTCTGAGGGAGCCCTTCCCGATGATGAGTCGCCTCCCATAATTCCTCGGCGTGTGATTTCACGTCGTATAGTGGCATATGCTGCATCAAGGGTTGGTAGAGGATCTTGATGGAGTAAATCACGTTTTTCTTTGTCTAAATTATCATTAATACCGGCAAGAAATTGATACAAACGTTGCCTTTGAATGAATGAATTGAACAAGGTGATATCTTCTGCACACTTCATGGGGTTTGGCATCCTCCTATCAATCTCCTTCCATATCGTATTTAACCTACTGAAATAAATTTCAATAGAATCTCTTCCTTGTTTCATACTTGCAGCTTTTGAACTCAAATCAAAGATTTGGAGTTCATCTCTTCCTCCACATAAAAGAGTTTCTATGCCCTTCCACAATTCTCTTGCTGTTGAATAATCTAGGAACTGATTGACTAAGTCCCCTTCAATATTTTCTATGATCCATGAGATGACCATGGAATCTTTTTGAGCCCATTGTTGGTACTCAGGATCTGTGGGTGGTATGGGTTCGGCTGTGATGTGATTGAGTCGTCCTCGACCACCGATGGCAATGTGCATCAGTTTGCACCATTTGGTGTAGTTATGAAAGTTGAGTTTTTCAGTAACATGTACTGTTTGTGGGTTTGTGTTTTCTGTTTGGTTTCCGGTTTTGTTGATTTTCTGAAACATTTGAAGCATTAACTCCATTTGCTCCATGGAAATGAGTTGGTTGGCAGATTCATTGCTTTGTTCGGCCATTACCGTAAAGGTAAGTGATGAAGACCGAAAGGGTTAGCCCTAGATCTGAACCTTACGGCTCTGATACCACGAAACGATTTAAGCGGAATAGTTAAGAGTAATGGAGGTAGTTGGGTTTGAATACTCTCTGTATTAAATGCAAATGAGTACATGGGAAACAATTTATACAAGATAAAAATACTAAACCAGGAAATAAGAAACTATACAGATTAAAGGCTATAAAAATATTTCCTAAAATATCTTTACTACTTTACTACATTCCTACAAGTACAAGTTGGACACTCATAATATCATTGATTGTATTTCGGGTTCCGCAAGCATTTCCCTCTTGGTGCCTTTTCATATAGATTTGTTTACATTTTAAGTGTTTATCTTGCATTTGGGCTTGATTTTAATTTTCTTAAAGAATTTTGACCTTCCCATTGACTCTTACAAACCGCAATAGGAGTTGGTGTTTAAGAATAACAACTTTAATTTTGATGATTGGTGTAACCCCATGTTTCCGTTATACAGAACATTTATGTTTATCACTTTAAACTAGACCAATAGAGTTCAACCCATAATGTTCTCGACTAGAATCAGAACCAATAAGAAACTTACCTAGAGGTTGAATATCTTTTTCTTCAATCTTCACATGTTACAAAAAGTCTAAGGTAATAATATCGGTGTTGCTGCATAAGTTTATAAAAATCTTCAAAAACACTCATAGTTTGCCCATTAAGAGCCAAACTTTGAGTTTACCCTTTTAAAAGGGTGTGCGCGCTATCTTTTTGAGTTAGAGGATAGAATACTCGATCCTCGGAGTATATGCAAGCTATCATGGAGATGATTCCTTGAGTTCTACTATAATTATTCATTCTTTTTTCTTGCTCCCTTGATCTACTATTGGTTGTTGAATTGAATTTGCATTTTTTTACTTGACTTATTTTTGTTCAAGAAATTATTAAGCTTTCCTTTATGGTCTTAGTGATGTATAATCTTCTTCAACTTAAGGAGTGAGGTAATGTGTTGCCATATTCCATATGATATTCAAAAAGTTCAATATTTAAGTTTTCCCTATAATCTCCCAAGTCATCTCCAATATGTTATGGATATAAAATGAGATGAAATGTATAAATCAAAGTAGGAATCAAAGATTACCTGTGGAGAATATCTAAAGAGCCAAACTACAGACAATTCTAAATAATCAAATGATAACAATGATCTAAAGCTAAGTATACCTTTGAATGTCCAATTATATGAGATGAGCCTTAGCTTTTATCTCACAACCATAAGAAAGGCTCCTTGCTGGTGATGTTTTTGTAGACCTTCTTGACATTCTAATCAGGTGAAAGGTCCAAAAATAATAAAGGGAATGTAAAATAATTAGGAGAGAAGGCATGTCCCTAAGGTTAGATGACATGACAAGAATATGTTATTTTGTTGAGAGAGAAATTGTGAGACAATCAATGTAGGTAAGTGAAATGTCTAATCACGATGGGCATTTGTAGGAGATGCAACAAGAGAAATTTAGGAGATTTAACACAATAAGGTGGCATAATCTAGTTGGTTGTTTGGGAACGATGGGTTTCACATGATCAATGGAGATATGGTATTTGGTGGTCTATCATTTTGATACCTCAGATTTACATTTAAAAGGATTGATAGACTACTCATATCAACAAGGTGCATATTCGTTTCATAGGAGCTCATTGCTAAGAACTCCACAGTTAAGTGTGCTTATTGTGGAGCAATCTTAGCATGGGTGACATCTTAGAATGTTTTCCCGAACACGCACGAGTAAGGCCAAAGTACGCTGGAAATACTTATGTTGGTTTGTGAGGTCAGTCTACAGTCTCCATGAGTAGTTACCAGCAGTCCTAGGGGCAGAGGTGTTACAATATTACTTTCTTTAGGTAAGATTAGAGATTTCTAGTGTCTTTTAGCTATTGTGGCCTTTGTCTTTTAAGACTTATTATAAGGTTTTTGTGCATGACTTAATTTAAATTTGTATAGCCAATTCTAGAACATAGCACGTTGTAAAATTGATCACAAGGTTTGAGTACTTGCTTTTGGATATTAATAGAGTAAATAATTTATTGTATCTCTATAGAAATTCGATATACTCAACAGGCAACCATCTTTTGGAAAAAAAAACAAAAAACAACGTAATATTGTTTAGGGTGTTCATAACCGCGTACCCGACATTTCAGGTCGGAAAGCCGGGTACCCGGTTAGTCGGGTAGCTATTTTAGCGGCCCGTGTCCCGGCCCAATTTATCCGGTTACCCGGATATCGGGTACCCGGATAAATCGGGTCGGGACATCGGGTACCCGGTTATTAATTATATTTGTGGCATTGTTTGGCATAATTTATGAGAAAATTAAGCTGAACTTTGGTATTGAATTTCATACTTAATAATAATCCTACTTCTTAATTATGGGTGCCCATTTTCATGTACACATAAGAATCCTTGCACTTGGCCACTTGCAGAGTTGAATAGTATGAATATCGAAAACAGAATCAACATGAGGGGGGTACTTCAGTGGCAATCAAAGCATAAATTCTACTTTTTAATTAAAACCATTACTCAAATACAAGTACTTGAGAGTAGGGATGGGCATGGGTCGGATCTGGGTCGGGTCTAGCTAGACCCAGATTCAGACCCTAATTTTTTTATTGGACCCAAACCCGGATCCAGATTCGCTGGGTCTGAAAATTTTAGACCTAGACCCAGACCCTTAGGGTCTGAATCTGGGTCAAAAACATTTTTATTTTTTTCCTGAAAATTTTTTAAAAAATATAAATGAAGTACAATTTCGATCATTCCCATAAAATTATTTAAACATTTTTTACTAACGCAGATCTTCTACTAATTACTTATTGAGCGAATAAATTTATGAAGTATTCCAACATTCAAGTTCTTATAACAAAATAACTTTTTCAAGTGTTGATACAATGATCACATTTTAAATTACATTATCCGAGAAAGTTCAAAATCATGTAATGTTTAGAAATAAAACAAAATTTCAAATCAAATAATTAAATACAAATGATAACTAACATATAATTTTTAAAAAAAAGATGTAAATGGATCCATGGGTCGGATCTGGGTCGAATTTGGGTCTCAAACATGTAGACCCGGACCCGGACCCGGACCCGGACCCGGACCCTAAGGTCATGGACCCAGATTCGACCCCGGATCCATAGGATCTAAAAATAGGTGGACCCAGACCCTTAAAATTAGGGTCGGATCGGGTCTAGACGCTTAGGGTCCAAGACCCATGCCCATCCCTACTTGAGAGGCAATCAGAGCCTCTGGACTATGAAGCTGTGTTTGGTCAAATACAAGCTTATACCATTTCATTTAAAAAAAAAAGAGAATTAAGTACTTATGAAAAATTCATTTTATTTCAATAAATGAATAATTAATACTTATATATCATTTTATCTTTTTAAAGTAAATTAATAATTGAACTCAAAAAAGTCCCTCTAACGGGTCGACGGGTACCCACTATAATTAAGATTGCGGCCCATGACCCGACCCAGAACTTTTAACATTTTTTAAAAATTGACCCGCCATTTAAGATGCGGGTCATCGGGTCGGCGGGTCGGGTCAAGCAGGTCGGGTATTTTTGAACATGCCTAATATTGTTTGCATTATAAGTTCGAATACTAATTGTATGATATTAAATACCACAATCTTTAAGTAATAATATGATAATAATATGATCAAGATAAAAATCAACATATTAAAGCCATGTACATAAAATTCTACCATAATAACTCCTTATTATATATTGAGAAAAATTTTAACAACAAAGCAAGCCATGAAATTCAAAATTTTTAAGTGGTATATAAATATAAACCATATGCTATCATCATTTTTTTGTCTCTTGCCTCAATATTTTGGACATAAATATAAATCTTAATTATGTTTATCTTTGAAAAGGAAGATCTTCACCAGTCAAAAAAGAGTGAAAAAGAGCAAGTGCTTCACTTGGCTTGTTAAGAGGTACCAAATGACCTGCCCCTCGAATTGTCACCAACGTTAAACCTTCGTACTCCACCAATCTTCCTCCTACCTGTTTGTATCAAGTATATTTATTTGGCGTGTAAGCACTTTATACCACATTATTATCATCCAATTTCATAAACTTACTACTTATTTATTTGTCAAACATTGAAATTTTTACTATTTAAATTTTGCTTAGTTT
Source organism: Amaranthus palmeri (assembly GCA_019776075.1). Taxonomy (NCBI): domain Eukaryota; kingdom Viridiplantae; phylum Streptophyta; class Magnoliopsida; order Caryophyllales; family Amaranthaceae; genus Amaranthus; species Amaranthus palmeri. The sequence continues at coordinate 154,513 of JAAKBH010000626.1, read as the reverse complement.
GACTTTTATCACCCCATATTTATTTCCTGTTTTAATATGAGCATAATAGAAAATGAAAAGGCATAAAACCATATATAGAATGTTTGTGCATTCAAGAATTAATGGTAACTATCACATAAGCTTTTACTATCACAATTAATGTCTCATATGACAATAGATTTCGATCACATATACAAACTCACAAATAACCACAATATTAAGTATTACCCTATCAGTTTTCTTTTTGATTTTCTCATATTTCACTTTACGCTATTTTATTTGTTGTTTCCCAAAGAATTTTCCATTTTATATCACATTTTTTGACATAATTTGTTTTAGTCACCCTAATTTTAATATTTTTTTACGCCTATGGTCCCCTTATTGTCCCCACATATTTTTATTATTTTATTTATATTTATGATCCCTATATTTTTTATTTAACTTTATTTTATATTATTTTTAATGCTTAAAGTCCCTATTTTTAAACTTTATTATTCGATAAATAAAATAATATATCCACTATATAAATGATTCATCTTTTCTTTATTTATGTGAACATTCCTCATGGGCGAATCAAAAAGAAATAGAGGGAATAGATTTTATTTTAAGAATTTAAATATAAATGGAAATATAATAATCTTTTGATTGGTAACTAGGTAAAATAATTACCATTTTACAAAATTCTTCTTAAACCTTGTTTTTACTGTCTACGTATCAGGTCCGACACTAGGGTAAGTAAAAGGGGAAACTGCCAAAGGTTAATTCTTATAGAACAAAAGAACAATGAGTAAAAGGGGAAACTTCCAAAGGTTAGTTCTTCATAAACCCACTTCTCTCTCTTATCTATCTCCTCACGTCTTCTCTTTCGTGAAACTAGATCTGCTGCCAGCCCTAGCGCGTGGGTAAAGATGACCGAGGAAACAAGTGGTGGCTAAGCGGGAGTCTGTCTCTAGGTCGAAGGGCTCCTCATCCTCAGCCTTCTCGATGGCTTTCCTGAGGGTTGCTCTGAAGGTTGTCTCACAATATCCCGATATTTCTATACCGAAGAATGTGTTCTCAGCCCGCGTTCATCTCTGGTTCAACTGAAATCTCAATCTCTCTATGCCAGCTGGGCACCACGAACGGAGGAGCTACTCCTAGGTGGGTCTTCAAATACCCCACGACCTACTGCTCCTTTGAAACCACCTGATGTGAACAAATCAGCTTCGAAAGTTTCTGGGCAGCCACCACAATTTTCGAATTCTAGTTGGGCGATTGTCGTTAGTAGTTAAGGTGGTGGGTACGGTGGCGCTTCTAGGGTTTTTGATAAAGGTATTGTTCCATTGTCTTTGCCAACTACTCATTTGCCTTCTCCTTCATTAGGTAATTCTCCTGTTTTTAAACCTGCTAAGATTGATTTAGGGGATATTACTGAGGAAGTTATTTTTTGGGCGTCCGTTGTTGTGTGCTTTGTTGTTGGTGCTAACCCACTGTTACATGATGGGTTTGCTAAGCGTATTTGGAAAAAGTTGGCCATTGATAAGGTGGGTATGGTGGAAAAATGTTTTTTCTGGTTCAGTTTAACAAAAAACCAGTCATAGTTAAACCCTAGAATCCCTCAATGACTTTTGATAAGGAGAACCTTTCGTCTATTCGTATATGGGTCCGTTTCCCTAAATTGAATCTGAAATTTTGGGGCGAGTTGAGTTTAACTAAGATAGCAGGTTTGTTAGGTCCAGTTGGTGGAATTGAATATTGCTAATGGCTTTCATGACACTATTTACTATGAGAATGAAATTGGTGAACTTGAAGCTCAACAGGTTATGTATGATTGGAAGCCTTCATGGTGTTCCAATTTTAAGCAGATGGGTCATTCCACTGAGAAGTGCAAGGTTCATTGTAATAAGCCAAGTAGCCTTATTGCCACGAAGTCCCCACCTCAAGTTGATAATGAAGGCTTTCAATTAGTCCAATACAAGCAGTCTTCTCATAACTCTGATCTTCATATTGTTACTCCTAAAGTGGTAGTACCCATCCCAACTCCTACTGTTGGACTTGCTGACCCATTGTCTACACGGAATGGATTTGATGTACTTGATGGCATTATGGAGGATCTAGGAGAGGATGATACTAATGAGCCATTTGTGCAAGCGCTGGGGGCTGACCCCATTCCTATTAATGTTTTACATCTTAGCTTGGAATGTTCAGGGTCTTAACAAGCACAAGAAACAGTTGGAAGTGGCCCAACTTCTCAATTCTTAAGACGTTGCCTTGTTTAGAATCCTCGAAACTAAAATAAAAGGGAAGAGTATGGGTCCTCTTTATCAAACTCTTTGCCTAGGCTGGTTTTCTCATAATATGAATGAAGGTAGAATTCTTATTGCTTGGAAAGGTGAACAAATGTCTGTAAATATTTTGTTTAGCTCTGCACCAATAATGCATTTAGAGGTGCAGTCCTTGCTTGGAGAAACCTTTTTATGCTCATTTGTTTATGCTGCATCTACTAAAAATGAGCGCATGCTATTATTTTGTGATCTTCAAAAAATTGCACAGGATCTGAAGCTCCCATTGTTGGTTTTAGGTGACTTTCATTGTGTGGCAAATTTGGATGAAAAGATTGGACAACGTGTTCGTACTAATGAAATTCTTCCTTTGAGAGGTTGCATGGTAAATTGTGGTTTACATGATATAAAGTTCAGTGGGAGATTTTTCACTTGGACTAATAAACAAGTTGGCGCTGAGGTTTTTGTAATTCTTCCTTTGACACGGTTATAGGCAATTCTCTTTAGGATGATGCTTTACTATGGTTGATTTTTTTTCTCACGGAAGGCCTCTTTGATCACTCCCCTATGCTTGTTCGTTTCTTTAATAATCCATAGGGTAAGAAACCATTTCAATTTTGTAATCATTGGGCTACTCAGGAGAAATTTATTGATATTGTTAAAGACGAATGGTAGACTCATGTTCCGGGTTATATAAGCTTTCAAGCATTTAAAGACGAAACTTAAGGCTGCTTTTCACCTTGACTTGGAGAATGAAGTCCATAAGGCTGAAGCTGAACTCCTTTTCATCCAAGGCCATTTACTTTTGTACCCATGGATGGAACTTTGGCTAGCCGTGAGCAGGAATCTGCTGCTAAGTTTAGAAAGGTGAAGGAGGATTATGGTTCCTTTTTGCGTCAACGAGCTAAAATTTCACGGCTTAAATTTGGGGATGATAACACTCGTTTATTCCATCACAAATTAATGGTTGTCTTGTCACTGATCCTATGCAGGTACAACATGCTTTTCATAATTCTATTCTGACCTTTTTTGTTGCAAGTTGTCTCAAAAGAAGAACCTGAATATGGATATCATTCGATCTGGGCCTGTTCTTTGTCATGATCATTGAGAGTTGCTTAATCTTTCATTTTCTACTAAGGAAATTAAAAATGCTATTTGGAGAATTTTGAATATTAAAGCCCCAGGTATGGAGGGCTATAATAGTGGATTCTTTAAAGCAGCTTGGTCTATTGTGGGTAAGGATGTTATTACTTCCATTCAAGACTTTTTTGTCAGGAAAACTTCTTAAGTCTTGGAATGTTACATCTGTTACGCTAATTCCCAAGGTTAATTGTCATGTGCTTTATAAATGCATGTCAAAATTAATTTGTGCCAGGTTGAAAAATGTTTTTGGCTTCCTCATTAACCAAGATCAAGGTGCATTTGTATCCAATCGTAGTATTTTTCATAATATTCTCTTGTGCCAGGATGTTGTGAAGCATTACTCCCGTAAGCATTGCCTCCCTAGTTGTTTGCTTAAGATCGATCCTTCGTAAGGCTTACGACATTATGGACTGGAGCTTTATCAGGGATATGCTTGTGGCTATACAGTTTCTGCCTCATTTCATAAATATAGTGATGACCTGTATCTCTTCAACCAAGTACTCTCTACATTTTAATGGTTGTCTAATGGAGGCTTTTGATGCCCAAAGAGGTCTACGGCAGGGTGATCCTATGTCTCCACTTTTTTTTGTCATAGGCATGGAATACTTGTCTAGAGCCCTTGTTTTAAGAGCAATATGCATTCCTTTGGTTTTCACCCCAGATGTAAGAGATCCAAATTGACTCACTAATGCTTTGTAGATGACCTCATGTTATTTTGTAAAGCCGATAATAGATCTATTTTGACTCTGGTTACTTGTATTGACTGCTTCTCTTACACTTCAGGTCTTGTGGCCAATTCAGCTAAGTTCGCCATCTATGTTGCTGGAAATAGTCCACATATGGGGATGGAGTTAGCTTCTATCTCTCGTTTTCCCTTGGGGAAGCTCCCATTTAGATATCTTGGTGTTCCTTTGTTGTCCAAACGTCTTTCTATTGTAGATTGTGATGCTTTAGTTGACAAAATGACAAGCAGAATTAAATCTTAGAATGCCAAATCCCTGTCTTATGCTGCTAGACTACAATTGCAAAATTCAGTCCTTATGAGCATTTCCTCTTATTGGTGCCAGATATTTGTTCTCCCTAAGAAGGGGATTAATATGATAAATTATGTTTGTCGTTCTTTCCTTTGGTTTGGTGTTAGTGACAGCTCTAAGCCTGGAAATATGAGAGTATTAAGGTTTGTAAACCTAAGAAGTTTGGTGGTCTGGGAGTTCGTAATCTACACCTTTGAAAACCTTGTGGCAATTGGGAAAGTGGCTTGGCACATTAGTTCTCTTAGTGAGTCCTTATGGGTCAAATGGGTGCATAAAGTCTATACAAAAGGTGGTAATTGGGCTATCTTTAATCCCCCGCCTATGGCTAGTTGGACTATGAGGAAATTTTGTCGAACCAAAGTCATTTTTCTACCTTACATCCAACAGAAAGAGTACTCTATTCATCAGGTTTATGATAAATGTCAAGGAGAACAGTCAAGATTTCGATGGGATAAGATCATTTGGCATAGACTATCTAATTTAAAAACTAGGTTTGTTCTTTGGATGGCTTTGAATGATGTACTAAAAACTAAAGCTAAACTAAGGAAATTTGAGGCAGTTGCGGATGACTTATGTCCCCTTTGTGGTCTGCATTCTGAGACAGTTGATCACTTATTCTTCCAATGTTCATTCAGTCGCTCTTGTCTACAAATCCTTTAGTCCTTGCTTGGTGTTCGGTGCAAATTAGACAAACTTAGGAAGCTTGATTCTCGCAAATGGAAGCTTCGTACATCTATGGAAGGGGTAGTCACAGCCACCATAACATGTCTATCCTACCATGTTTGGAAATCCCGTAATGAAGATGTTTGGTTGGGCTTTGTCAAGAGGATCGACTTAGTTGCTGATCATATTAAGCTCGATGTCAGAGCTTGTCTTAAGGCCTTAGCTATTGATGTAAATTTAGCTGTGTAGGTCTCGTTTTGCTTATTGTTTTTGACTTGTATTGGACTTTAGTCTTTTTTCTGTTTCTGCCTTCTCCCTTGCACATGAAGAGTGAGTTGGAGAAACTCTTCTTAGAAGGTGGGCTCCTTCTTCATACTGATGCACTATAGGGGTTGGTTGATTAGAGTGTTGGTACACTTTGTATAGTTTCTGAATTTATGATATATATTTCATTTCTCCAAAAAATAATATTAATGATAATAATACTTAATACTCCCTCCGTTCCTTTATGTTTTTCCACCTTACTATAACGGTTTGTTTCAAAAGTTCTTCCACTTTAGAATACTTTCTATTTTTGGAAAGTTTTCATCTCATTTTTACCCCTTAAAACCCCACTTTCCTTACTTCACACTACTTTCTAATTATTTTCTCTCTCATACTTCCAATACAATCATTACTTCACACTACTATCTAATTATTTTTCTCTCATAATTCCAATAGAATCTTTTCACTACTATATAATTAAAATAATACCCACTACCACCAAAGATTCATTCTTTCTTAATATTTGTGAAAAACCTAAAGTGGAAGATCAAAAATGAACGGAGGGAATAATAATAATAATAATAATAATAATAATAATAATAATAATAATAATAATAATAATAATAATACTCTTCCCTCTCTCTAGAAATCGCCCCGGTAGGGCGATCTTCAGCCCCAGCCATGGCATACCGGCGGCGAGGTCGACCACCGAGACGGAAGAGACCTCCGGCGTGCTAGTTTTCGATCAACACCCCTGATGATTAGTACCAACTGCTTGGTACTCAAATCAGCATCTTGTCGAGGTTTTTTTTAAACCCTAAATCTCAAAATTCCTAAAATTTGAAGTATCTAGCCTGATTTGATGCATCTACTACCATTTCATTGGAGGAAATCATCATCTCAAGTGTTCTTTTGTGGCGTTTTTGTAATCCAACTCTTACGGGTTGATATTTAAACCCTATATTTGATAGTTTACCCAGTTTGGACGAAGAACTGGATTTCGAACTGCCAATTTGGGGCTTGAAGAGTCCTTGGTCTGATTCAAAGATTATGGAGGAATCGACTTCTATGGCTGTCAGATTTGGTAAGGAATACTCTTATATGTTCTGAAAGCGTTTTAGTGGAAATCGGATCTTGTATGAGGAGCGTCCTTTAACCTATTCAATGGGTTCACCTCAGAGTTGGTCTGTTTCGTTTTTTTGGGGCCGATTGCATGAAACTGCAGCAATGGAAGCTTTGGTTTTGAAGTGGAATCTTAACCCTAAAACGAAGGCAGCTTGTCGGAGCAACTGAGGTAAACCCTAAATTGATTTAAGGGTTTTGTCTCATGTTTTAACACTAAATTGTTTTAGGGATTTAGTTTAATATCCATGGAAACTCCTAAATCTCCATGGATTGAAGAGTATTACCCCTGTATGCTGCTGATTTGCAAGCCTGACCTAATTCGAAAGATGAGGAAGGGCCTTTGTTGTAAGAGCAACTAATGGGGAGTTCGATCATGTTCTGGAATACAGTAATTGCAAGTTTGGGCTTTGGCTTCCGATTCTGGCTCTTCATTCCCCATGGATTGAAGGTTCAAAGCATGCTTGAGGAGTTCTTGAACTTCATAAGGTATCTGCTTTCTTTCATGGTGTCCTAGGTCCGTGTTGGCTCCAGGTCTAGATTGTTATAGGGTTTGGATATTGATGAAGTCGACCTAGCTGTCTTGCCCTGGTCAATTTCAAATTCCATGAGTTGCTTAAGCAACTAAGTATTGGAGGATAGTCGATGACTATTCCTAACATGATGGATTGATCCCAACTTCAAGGTCAATCATATTCATATGTACTTGTCCGTTTCTGAGCTATGGGCTGCTTATGTTCTAGGAACCCATATGCTGATCTGATTTGAGTTTTAATTGGTTATGTCCATGGTCATAGGATGATTCTGACCTGGGTTCTAATGCCTCTCGAAGGCTTGTTGCTGTGTTAACAAGTGCAAGTTTTGGTATCCTTGTGAGCAGCTGTGATGACAAGAAATTTGCTGTGTTATGCTATTTTGGGTGCTTGCATAGGGTCTGACTTTCACAGGATGATGTCTGTAACTTGTTGCAATTACTCCATATGGCATGAATTTTTTTTGATATTGGTTTGGTTTTAGTGGACACGAATGCAAGTATTGTTGTGTGGGAGGTTGCTGCTCATCTAGGCCTGATTTTGTGGGCAGCTGTGTGGGCATCCTGGTTGAGACTGTTTGGCCTAGGCTGCTCTCGTTGATGATACAAGTATGCTTGCTGCCGTAATGGGTTCGTGAAATCTTTAAGATTAGGTTGATCAGTTGCTTGGATAATGGGCTGTGATGGATATTTTCTTGTTTTTTTTTTGCATAAAGTATTTTGTAAAGATCACTCTGTATTAGTGTCTAGGAATACTTTTCCTCTTTTGGAGTTGATTCCCCAGACTAGCGAATGACGAGGGGTCTGTCCCTTAGAAGCTTAGTTTGGGTTATCTGCTCAGTCTTTTGGACTCTTGTAAGCTTCGGCTATTTTTCCTGGCATTTTATAAAATTTACTTTGCCAAAAAAAAAATAATAATAATAATAATAAATAGATAAATAAATTACCCTTAACAATAATAATAATAATAATAATAATAATAATAATAATAATAATAATAATAATAATAATAATAATAATAATAATGAATTACCATTAATGGTTTTGGGAAAACCAATGACTAAAAATAATTTCAGCTTTTCATCAATTTATGTCTGTTACGGTGAATTATCGAACGTAGTGTAATTTAAGTTACCATATATATTGAGCATAATTTTTTAAGACAAAGGTGTATGAAAAGAATAAAAATTAAATTTTGTAACTTCATCATCATCAATGCCATCCTTTTCTTCTCCTCCTCCATTATTTGTTGTTTTGAGGAGGATTAAGATGCATAAACATGAAGCCGCCCCAAAATTTCTCTCTTCTCTCTCTAAAAAAACCCTAATATCTATAGTTAGTTTGGGGCTATCATCGATCTTTAAAGATTGATGGTAAGCCCCTAATTTCTCTCTTTTAAGTTTTTTTTTAATGATTAGAATAAATTTTTGTCCTCTCCTTGTAAGAGAGTTGTTCTACCCATTCATTGGGTTGATTCTACCCATATATTGGGTTTTAATGTCTCTCTTTGTGAGAGTTTAGAGTTATGAATTTTGGTCTTTAGTTGATTTGTTGTTAGAGATTAATGCGACGATGCATCAGACACCAAAATTGCAATTATCATCGACTACATCAAATTCAATTATATCTCAAGACTACAACAGATCGAAAGACCCCCTCGTAGAAGGCTGTATCAAACAGCGATGTGGAGAGGATATTCAAAATTGTCAGATCTCATGCACAACGATCGTAGTTTTGTTATTTTTGAATTATATTTGGGTTTAGTTGCTATGTACTTGCTAATTTATATCTTTGTTGTAGATGTCGTATGACTCTTTATTAATGAATCAGGTATTATTCAAAAAAAAAGATGCATAAACATGAAACTAAAACCATCGGGGGAAGAGAGTAATGATAGTGAATCTGCTGGTGGTTGAGCGTTATTTAATGCCCCTTTCAATTGACTACGATTTTCACAAAGAAACTGATTTGCTAATGTTCTTTCTTCTGAGCAAGTGTTTTTGATGATATTACGGCATCATATGTATCTCACTTAATGTGTGTGTATAATTTTCTTTTCATTTGGTTATGTTAGAGTTTACTCCTATTTTTCTTAGATATTTCTTCGACTAATTATTTTTTGTCCAACTTTTTAGCTATATTTTCAAAATCATGTAGCATAAATTTATTACTGTGATACTATTTACACTCAAATTCGGTACAATTTATCTTTAGATGAAAAGAAACAGATGAAAGCCTCTCATATCATTTATATGGCAAGGAATTTTGGTGTTATATTCTTGTTCTCTGAAGTCACCATTAAGGTATGGACACTTACTATAATATCTTGGTTAATCAAACACATATTTGCACAAATACAGTTTAAAATTAGATTTTTCTTTGTTGTACACCTAGATTTCATTCATGTTTAGATCTTTAATTAGATAAATTTGACAATAGCTAAATTATTTGCATAATCTTTAATTAGTAATTTTTAAGGCATTAATATATGAGTTACATTATTAATAACTTAGTATATGACGCTTAATTTTTGTAAGGCCCAAGGCCCTAATAATCTCAAACACGGTCGTCTCTTGCTTCAAGTTGATGATATAGGAAGGGTACAATACATACAAATCTTACAATTCAAAAGTCTTGAAATATTTTTATAGTGTGTGTTCTGCTCTCTTGCTTCCTTTCTTTTTATCCGTTTTAAGTTTTTCCATATAAGTAGAGAGAAATTTAAATTTGATTTTTGAAGTATATACTGACAAAATATACGGATGTGGGATTTTGTTAGATTCATATTCATGCAAAGAATTTTATTATATAATTTTTACAATTTTTATAATGTGTTTATAGAGATATTGAGGCTCAACATTTGCTTTGAAATGCGCGTAAAAATTTTAGTGGACAAACAAAAAAACTAAGGGAGTACATCACTTTTTTCAATAATCAAAATTTTCAGACATATAGGTAAAAGATAAATGAAAAACACTCCTAAGTGTTATGACGATTTAATAATGTAGGAGCTTAAAATACAAAGAAATGAAGTGTACGAAAAGAGAGACAAGAAGGTTGAATACCTGATGTTGATGGTACCAAGAACGCCAAGGTTTCTTAATAGGCAGCCCAAGTGCTTGAACACAATATCTTGTTCCAATTACTGGTACTCTACCGTCTACGTCTCCACTATTCCACAAGTACCATCACTAAATTAGCTTCCAATACCATGCTTATTCATTAGAGAATTTTACTAACGTTCTATGTTGAACATTTAGTGTCTAATAATCCTAAGTTTATATTCACCAAATACTACTAAAGTAGTGGGACAATACGTATCAAATACAAGGTCCAAAAGGGGTTCGAAGGAAAGGACAAAAGAACAAAATTAGAAAACCGAGTTAGAAAGAAAAGTTAATTCAACTTTCATGTTTTTGGACCTAAAGTCGACTCGGCTTTAGGTTCCGAAAAGATGGTTCTATCCAGCAGGAAAAGCCAAGTCGACTTTCCCAGAAGTGGAGCAAAACCGACTCGGCTTTTTCTTCTGAAATGATCGTTGAGTCTTTATGTTTTCTTTGAGTTAATTGCATTGAATTCTTTCACTCATTCCATATCAATTCTGAGTTACAGAGGAATAATGTAGAGAATAATGCTCATGAATGTCATGATTTAATGATATTGATTGGAGGCCATCAATATTAGTCATCAATGGTGATTAATGTGCCATGACTCTTTGTTGTACTCAAAGGAGTATAATTAGAGGCTTGGGATGAGTGAAAGCTACAATTTATGAATTCTCATTCTTACTCTTTTCATTCACTTGTGTTCATATCAAGAAAGTAATTACCTTTTGTTAAGCACTTCCAAAGCTTATAATTCATTAAACACTTTTCGTTAAGTGGCATACCCTAAGTAGTAATGGTGTGTTGTGTTGTTTGTATCTCGTTGTGAATTTCCAAGTCTTAACCCAAATAGGTTTGTGAGGGAAATATCACAAAAGGAAAGTGATCACACGCCTACAACAAGTATCAAGTTTCCGAGTAACGGTTGTCGTTACAAAATAATCTTCAAGTTAGTACTTAATGTTTATTGTAAGTTTTATTTTTAGCCATCAACAAAGGGATAAATACAAATTCCCACTTGTAATTTGTATTTTCCGAGTCAACTTTTAGGAAACACCGAGTTGTCGCTAGGAAGAAGCGACTTGCCCCTTTGCTTTTTGTTCTATTTGATTTGTTCGTTTTTGGACGGCTTTTAATGGTTTGTTTGGTTTGGGTTATTACTTTAATCATTTCTAATAATTAGTAACTGCTTAATAATAGCATAAAGAGAGTTATAAATACATTTTGCATTTTCTATGTTCATAATCTACATAATACATTGTTGTTTCATCCTTGTCTTTTTTGTACTAGGTGATTAGGGTTTCGTATTACTCTTTAAAAGGTTAAGTTGAAGGACGAACAAAAACAACAGTCTAGTAAGTCACGGGTCTCCACCAAAAATAAAATGTAAACGGAAGATGAATTGAATATTATTAATTACAACCGACGACAACAAGATCATAAACAACAAACTTTAACTAAGCGATAATCAAAGACAAAATACTAACCTGTAAATCCAGATTTTGAGACCACCTTGTATTAGCTTCTTATAAATAGGCAGTACAGATGCAACATTTACATTGTATGTGTTAAGAATCGAATCACTGAGAAAACGATAATGGAGGGCATCCAGATCAGGATATACATTTAATATATAATAGAAATTTTCGTTGTTTAAAATTGTTTCATTTTGACATTTTTAATTGTTCCATAAAGATTTTAAACCAAATTAATCTTGTTCATTCTGATCTTATGTTGTAATAATGCTTGTGTTCTTCAAATATTATCCACTAACTTCATTTTAACAATTTTAATATGCTATAGTCTATATGTATAAGTTTCTCACACTACAAAATAAAACAATATTTGGCGGCAAAAAAAGCTTTAGTCTCTAAGTTTGGCGACAAAACTAGCGACAAAAAGTAATTATTTCTCGTCAAAATTGTTGTTCAAAATTTTCAAACGGTTTAGGGCGGGAACTTTTATGCGACAAACTTTTTGTCGCCAAAATTTTGTAGCCAAACTTTTATGCGACAAAATTTGTAACAAAACGTTTTGTCACCAAAAGTTACTCATTTTATTTATACTCTCCATATTCTCCCATACTTCTCCCGTATTCTCCATATTCTCCCATCTTCCTTCTCTAATACATTTCTTCTCCTTCACTAAACCCCCATAAACTTATCTCTACAAGAAGAATAATCACTTCAATAATGGAAGCTACAACGCTTCGTTCTCCTTCCTTCTACAAGAACACTTAACTCTCTAGTTTCATACATTTTGAAAAATCTTTCTAGTATTGAGTTTTGAGTGCTACGGTCTGGGTTGTTGTTCTTCGAGTTTAGGTTGTTGTTCTTCGTTTTTTTTTTCTTCGATTTAGTGTTGTTGTTTTTCGATTTTGTTCTTCATTGTTTTCAACTTTTTGTTCTTCATTTACAAAAATGACTTTATGTAACATATATTGGTAACACGTTTTGATATCCAACTTCTTAAGAATATTAGGTAACACTCTTGTAACACTTTATCTTTAAGTAACATAATCATGTATCACTTTTAAAATTAGTAACACTTATATGTAACACTTTAACAATTGGTAACACTAATATGTAACACTTTAAAAATTGGTAACACTTGTATGTAGCACTTAAATAATTGGTAATACTTATACGTAACACTTTAAGAAATTGGTAACACTAATATGTAACACTTTAAAAATTGGTAACACTAATTAATATGTAACACTTTTTACATAACTAACTCATTTGTAACACTATTTTACTTATTTATTATATTTTTTTTTGATTTAAAATTGGCAAAATAAATTTTGAATTTTAGTTAAAATAATATTATTAAAATATAGATATCAGTCCCAAACTATTTTTTAATATATTATATTATTCAAGCTATGGCAAATTAATTTTTAAAAATTTACAATTATTAATTAATTATCCAAGATAACTTTGAATGATGTAGATTAAGATTATATATACTGTGATATGTGTTTATAGTTGTTTGCAAACAGGAATATATCCATTTGATTTCATAACAAATCACTAATATCATGCATCTCAGTTGGCAGTGGATGCAAATCGATTTCAGAGGCACTGGCGCGCACAGACTGCGTGCTCGATTCCTACAAGCAGTAATTAATTGAAAAATTTTAGCTTTTTTAAAGGGTTACATTAGTTTAATTGATTCAATGAAAAAGTGTTACCTAAAATTTAAAATATGTTAACTAATCCTCAACAAAGTGTTACATAAAGTAGTTCAAAGTGATACATTATTGAAAAGTGTTACAATAGCTTAATTGATGAGGTGAAAAAGTGATACCTAATTAGAAAAAAGTGTTACAAAAGAAATGATAAGTAACACTATGAAAATGATACATACGCAAAAAAAGTGTTACCTAAAGTTATTTAATATAACACTTTTAAAAGTGTTACCATATGCATGTAAAAGTGTTACCTAAGAGAATAGGTAATACTGCCAGATGTAGCACCCAAAAATGTATTACCTTATGTCTATAGTAACACTTTATGCACTTTAGGTTACACTTTTAGGGTGTTACCTAAAACCAATTATGTAGTAGTAGTTTTTTTTTCTTTTTTAGGTTGGGTTTTTGTTTTTGTTCTTCAATTTGGTTTTTGGTTCTTCATGTTTTTTTAAATTTTTGTTCAACATTTTTTTTTCATTTATAATTTATTAGGTTTTTACTTTTGTTTGTTTTTGTTTATGTTTTTGTTCTTTAATTTGGTTTTTCGTTCTTCATTTTTTTTCATATTTATTGTTCCTTTTTTTTTCATATTTTTTGTGTTGGGTTATTTTGTTATTGTTTATGTTCTTCATTTGTTTTTTAATTCTGGGTTTTTTTATTTCATATTATTGATCTACTTATGAATTTTTAGAATTTTATCTATTTTTCAGAATTTGAAAATGATAATTATTTTCTTAGGGAGTCATTAATATAATAAAGAACCATTAAATATTTACTAATTATTTTATGTTGATATTTAATTTACTACATGATATCAAACAATTAAGAATACAATAAAATTGAGCCACCTCTCTCTAACCTCTCTATAAAACCTCCCTCTCTGCTGGGCGATTTCGATCTGCCCCGCCATGGCAGGCAGGAGGCGGGGCCGACCTCCGAGAAGGGTGGAACCACCGGTGTGCTAGCGGCTTTCCGTCAACCTAGCTGTCTGTCTACCAATGCTTTGGTACCAGAAAGCGATATTGATTGGAGCCAAAAACAAATTTTTTTCTTTTCGTGTCCCTGAACCCAATCATCCTCCATTGAAGATGTTTGGCTTGTTAAACACAAGGGTACACCCCTACTATCGTCTATGTTGGTCTGATATTGTATGAGTTTTACCCCCTTTTGGCGAATTAGAAGTTCTCAAACCCTAATTTTGAGAGTCGAAAATTCGTGTGTATTTTGTTCAGTAAACCCTAAACGGCTCCTTTGATGATTTTGGCCGAGTTGAAGGAGATGCTACCATCATTAATGGAGGCAATCAACATCACCGGCAAGTATGAGGTTTTTTTGTCCTTGTGAAGCTCCTCCTCCCCGCGGTTGTTCGTGCCTACCAATTATAGCACCGATGGTTCCAAACTGGTAATTGGTTGCTATAATTTCGTTTCAACTTTCGACTTAGAGGCTGTAGATTCAGTCTTGCTTTGAGATTATACTCAATCTGAGAGTCGAATTCCCAAACCCTAACTTCAGAAGCCCTAATTGAATTAGGGGATGGGGGTTCTGTTCTGTCTGCTGAAGGGCCGAATTTAACTCTTCTATGGGAATCTCCTCTGTCTCTATGAGGTAATCCCGCTGTATTGGAAGGGTTTCTTAAAGCATATTCTTATGAACTGCTCATGGCAGTTATGTATTTGAGGGTGGCAACCTGGCTTGCTACTCGTTCTCCTTGTATGGTGTGAATTGATTCCCCAGCTAATTTGATGTCCATTCTGTAATTGACATTCATGCTGGTAGTACACCCAAATACGTTGTATTATAGCTGGTATGTTGATACGCTACTGGGTTGTATGATGCCCTCAACAGATGGGCTGGTGTATTCCTTCTTTATATGCTAGCTTACCTGTGCAGCCTGGCTTTTGGGAATTGTCTGGGGTAAATTAAACCTGTCTGTAGGTTCATATGTGCAGATTAATCGCGAAAGTCTGCTACTGGTTTGGTATCATTTTGAGTGTCTTCCTGAACTGACTTCAGTTTGATGTATGAATTGATAATTGAAACTTTGTTTGTTTGGTCCATTACATTTTTTGTAGACTGGACATATTACTGGAATGTCTGATTTTTTGTATTGATTGGGGTTGGTGCTCATGTGGGTTTTCACTTGAGGAGGGTCCTCTTGCTGTGAGAACGTCAAGGATGTATGGTGTGAAACACCAATACATCAGAAACTGCTGTATGTATGGAGTGAAACACCAATACCTAGAGTGGCATGTTCATTGATGCAACAGAGCTTTTTGGGATGGTGCTACTCAGATACCTTATGTTTTGGTTTTACATAGTCTATTATTTAGAATGTTTTGTAAATTTGTTTAGAGTCTTATTGTAATAGTTTAAGCCAGGAGTTGTACTCTCCTTTTTTGGAAATGTTGATTCCTCTTAGCGAATGACGAGGGGCGTGTCCCTTAGATGTTTTGAAGAGGTTGTCATTTCAGTCTGTTGAACATTTTGTAAGGTTCGGCTATCTTTTCTGGCATTTTATAATATTTACCTTGCCAAAAATATATTTAATTTACTCATTAAATTTCATTTAATTTAGTTTTGTTGTGTAAATATTACTTTAATAATGTATATTTGTTAAAAAATTTGAATATTTGTTTTTATTGTTAAATAATAATAGTAATTACTATTATTATTTAATAATAATAACAAATATTCAATATTTTATAACCTATAATCAATGCTAGCGACAAAATAGCTAGGCGATAATCTTTTTTTATGCGACAAACATTTTGGCGACAAAGAGTTTTGTCGCTTGATTTCTCACCTAACGCCTTATGTGACAAAATAAGCGACAAAAATGCTTTGTCGCATATTAATTACTTTCTATTTGCTCTGTCAATCAATAATTTTACTAAAATAGGAGTATTTTTTTGCATTTGCAGTCTTCACATTTTCTCCATTCACTTTATTTATATGTATTTTAATGTTTAAGGTCTGTAATTTTACTCCTTCAAACTTATTACTATCACCATTCTTTAAAATTGTTCTTATTTGTCATTTTTTGTTGTTCAATTTGTTGTTCTCATTAAGAATATTTATATAACAAATTTTAGTCAAAATTGACATTTTTCATTTTCATTTTTAGTTTAATATTTCAATATCTCCTATGGTCAACACATATATTCCACTAATTTCATTTTTTTATAGCTTATTCCAAGTCCCTTTTTTTTTCATTTTTTCACTTCAAAAATCGGAAAAATTACCCAGAATAATCTCAACTATTCTCGATTTTCCTACAATAATCTCAACTATCAATTAACCATGAATAATCTCATCTATTGTATCGGTTTTCCCGGAGCGTTGTTGGATGACTTGTAACCGGCTCCTTACATTTAATTTAATTTCCTTTTTTTCTTCTTTCTTTTTGTTTTCTTTTTTAAAATGTTTTAAAAATTTCCCAACTTTGTCATTCATTTTCCCAACTTTGTCAAACTTCAAGTAACTTTGCCCTTTTCATTTCCAATTTGGGCCCTTCAACAAAGTTGGTGTTTATCCATTGCAGGTTCAGTTCTTCAACAATTTGGGTCCTTTCTTCAACAAAGTTGGTCTTAATCCATCGCATGTTCACTGATTTTCGACCTCCATTCCAATAACAATTAATGGTAAGTTTTCTTAATCTTGTAAAATTAATTTAGGGTTTTAAATTTCCCCTTTTCATTTCCAATTATGCATTCTGAATTTTTTAATCTGAATTTGATCTATGCTAGGCTAATCTCTGTGATCCCTTGCAATTGACCTTCTTGATGCTGAGATGTGGTTATGCTCTTTATGTTCACAATTATAAATCAAATTAATAAGAGAAGATTACAACTTTTTTTTGGAATTCAAAGGAGAGCTTGGGTATGTGTTTTAATGGAGGAGAGAAGTATTGGATGGAGATGAGGATGTTGGGTTATAAGGAGATGAAGATGTTGGGTTATATGGAGATGAAGATGTTGGGTTCTATTATGAAAGTAACCGGTTGAATAGGTGAAAAATGATTTAACAACACTCTGAGAAAATCAATACAATAGATGGGATTATTCATGGTTAATTGATAATTGAGATTATTGTAGGAAAATCTAGGATAGTTGGAATTATTCTGGGTAATTTTTCCTCAAAAATCCCTAGTCCCTTATGTTCCCCAATTACCTTATAATAAAAACATTTTAATAGTTGGTTCTTTTTCTTTTCAGCAAATTTCTTTTAATATATATTTTTCTAATATTTATGGTCCCGTTTTTTCTCGAATAAATTTATCATCTAAATGATTTTATTTTGGTTTTATGATTATTGCTTGTGAAGATTTGTTTAAAGAACAGATGGATCCGTAATAGAGCCAAGTTAAACTTACTTGCAAACATTCCATTTAATACTTATATTTGAATTTCCTGTAATTGTATTTGCATGAAGCGACGCTTGTACATCTTCCCTATTAATATACTTTTCTGCATATTTTGAATAGCACGGATCATAACCGCCTCCTCCAGAAAATATTCTTGCCCTCTTCAATTCATCATGCTCCTGTTATAAGTATTTTATTTCATAATCTTACTGAATAAAAAAAAAAAACACAAACTGTTATGGGAAACGGTCTCTCCGAGAGACAAATTAGATAATATCCCAATTAATAAAAATTAAAGAGAAAATAGAAATATAGACTTCTTGTTTTAAGATCGTCTCTTTAAGTAGTTGAAATGAAAAAGCCAAAGAGATGAAAAAGGATTACCTTGTTAGCAAGATAATAATAAGATTGTGGTGAAAGTGTTGTGTTGGAAAGACAAATAGGAGCATAAATGTTGTAAATGTCAATTTCTTTGTATTTGGAAAAAACCAAATTCATTGAAGAAACACATTCATTTGACCAAATTAAGGTTTTGAAATCACAAACTTGTGAAGTTTTATTAAATAAGTCATCAGATATAACAGAGTGACTCCATGCATATTCTAAGAGCCCTTTTGAGTCATAGTAATCATCCGTTTCAGGGTTTCCTACCTGTTAACCAAAACCAAATCTTGTTAGAGTATATAACATATTTTGGGGTCTCAATCATCAGCTTAAGCTTTTGGTTGACTTCGTTCCCTAACATGGTATTAGAAGCCAACGTGACAAGAGGTCACGGGTTCTAATCTCAACCACCCCTCAGTTAAAAGGAATATTTAGCACCAGATATGAGGAGAGCTGTGTTGCATCCATATATCAGCTTAAGCTTTTGATTGAGTTGGTTCCTTAACAAATACATCACTAACTTTGATTAAATTTACATCTCATCATATGTAACAAATTATAAGTGCATCACAGCTTGCGTACCAGGAAACCTTTGAGATTAATCTTTGTTGACTTAGTTTCATCCTTGTTTCTATCATAGATAAGTTCAGCTAGTTGAGGTACATAGTGACCTATCAGAAAACATGTTTATCACATGAGATATCATAGTTTAATTATATTGCAACAATTAGCTTAATTAAAATTAATAGTATAATTAGCAAACAACTAAACAGCCGGTAACTGATAGTTCATTTAACTATCTGATTTTATTGACTGCTTTGACTTGCTGATTTTGAACCCGCTAATATAAATATCTTGTTCAAAAACAGTTTATTCATTACAATAAGAGGTTTTTATCAGCTAGGATGATTTGACATCCAATCCTCTGTTTGTATCAAAATAAGTATAAATTTGAATTACCTGCATAACTTTCTCCCGCTAGGAAGAAATCTCGATTTTTGAACTGTGGATATCTTGCTAGCCAATTTACCAAAAAATTGTAGGCGTCCTCAGCTTCAATTAGAGAAAGTAAACATTAAAGAAATTTAAATGAAATTTTGGGGACAATTTGACTTAAAATATGAAAGAATTAGAGATAAGAAATATGAATATTAGGTAAAATTACCTACAAATTTATCATCCAGTTTGGTGAGATCAGATGATGTGTTGGTATAGGAGAACCCTACTCCTACAGGGGACTCCACAAATAGCAAATTTGCTTCTGTAAATATAACACATAAATTTTAATACTCTTTTGTCACTTTAAATTTGCTACATTATATTTAAAAGGTGTTATTTCCATTGGCATAATATATGGAATTCAAAGTGACAAGAAAATCAGTAAATGATAGTGACCTGAAATCCAAGAGTAGTTATTGAAGACCAAGCCAACTCCATTTTCATCAATCTTTAGAGGTCCTAATTCCACAAGTGCACCATATCCTATTGATGAACATCCCGGTCCTACAAAACCCAAAATAGTATTTTCTCCGTTCTACTACATTGTTCTATTACATTGGTTGTATTTGACTTTATACATAATTCAATATGTTATATTAATTATTTATATGCATATCTAAAAATTATAAAAAGTTAATTTTATTAAAGAATGCGACTAAACGATATTCAAATAAGATTCCACTTGTCTATATTTTTTCTTACATATAAGCCGTTATATATAAAATAAGCTTGAACTATGAATACTGTCAATAACGACCGTAATGTAAGAAGTATTTCAGAATGGAAAAAGTAATAAATATATACCTCCATTGAGCCAGAGGACGAGAGGCTTGTTGGAGGGATTAGAAAGAGCTTCAAAAAACCAGTAGAAAAGAGCCCTGCCATTAATTTGGTTGACAGTGACATAACCTGAGAACTGGGAAACTGATGGATTGGAAGGTTGACCAGGTAAACTTACTATCCTATCATCATCTTTTGACAATAAGAATGTCTCTGATGCTTTCATGACCGTGAAACTAAATAATACTTGTACAAGTATTACAACTAACAAGTGAAGAAACACATGTTTTTTGGTTTTGTTCATCATTGGAATTTGGAACAATAAAGCTGCATATAATAAGTTAGTGTACTTGTTGATCTATACAATATATATAATGCATTATCTCTTTGTAATCCAATTCATGACTTTTCACATAGGATCATCCTTAACTAGTGCGCTTAATCCACTCCAATGTGGTCACATGAGGCATCTTGCTCGGGCCCATGTCAAAAAGTAGAATTAATAGTTGTAAAGGAAAAAGGCCTATATGTGCTATCTGTTGGAATTTAGAGTGTATAGTGAACATCGGAAATGATTTAATTAATTAAATTAAATAAATAATTTGATTAAATTAATTAAGTATATCCCAAGGTTACAAGGCACAAGTGATTTTAGAGAAATTAAAAGTCACCAGTCGCGAACGATTTCGCGGATCGCGAAATGCAAGCAGAATGTTTCTGTTTTGTGAAAATTGAAATTCGCGACCAGTGACAATTTTCGCGACCCGCGAAAATCTGAAATTTCTTGATTTTTTCCTTGCGACGTTTTGCTTTGTTATGGTGGTTATATAATAACTTCC
Source organism: Amaranthus palmeri (assembly GCA_019776075.1). Classification (NCBI taxonomy): domain Eukaryota; kingdom Viridiplantae; phylum Streptophyta; class Magnoliopsida; order Caryophyllales; family Amaranthaceae; genus Amaranthus; species Amaranthus palmeri. Next base: position 133,850 of record JAAKBH010000626.1, on the reverse strand, counting down.
TACAGTTATTATGATTACTTTTAGCCATGTTATATGGGATGTAAGGGTTGAGTGAAAGGCGACATGAGTTCGTGAATCGATCTCATGTTTCACGGATCAACCTTGTGTTTCATGAAGTAATATGTTGCTTCATGAACCGGTGTGAGCTATTCTATAAATATAGAATGCTTGTGTGTTGTTTTAGAGATCTAGAACATACATGGAATTTCTGATTTCTTTTCTTCTCTAGCATTTTACATCGAGGACTTAAAAATTCTCGTTTGTAATTTTATTATCTTCTTCCACTTTAGTTTCTCTTACATCATTCTAATTTCCGTGTGCTCGGAAGTTAGTGTAATTCTTTGTATCTCAAAACATATTTCCGGTTGATTCCCAAGCACCGTAGTAGGGAGGAAATGATGTTTTAGGAAAGAGCATCTCGCCTAGAATTTATATCAAGATCCAACAAAATCTTCTTGTTGCTTTGTTCGATATATGGTGATTCCCGATGATGTAATCTACATTTGGTGTATGTTAAGCAAAGGTTTGAACTTGTCATATGTAATTTGGTTTTCTACTACAAACTTGTTACTTTATTTTATATGTTTTTTATAAAATTAAAGTCACATTTCTAACAATCTAAAACATCATTTTCTAAAGTTATATGACAAGTTTCAATGTTTACCACAAACTTTGTCATATTTGACAAATTTGTTGGGAAAGTTTTAAGTTTGCTTATATGAAAATTACACCATGATCGGGTGACGAGATTATCGTAGAGATTTTTGAAATGGTGCATTGGTTCGGTAAAAGAATGTGTTGGTTTGTTAAAGAGACACGTTGGTTCATCAAAGAATATGTTAGTTCGATAAAGTGACACGTTGGTTCATGAAAGGATGCGTTGTTTCATGAAGAGTTGCGTTGTTTCTATCTTGATCAAGTTATGTAAGAGAGATGGACATAATTACATGGTAGAGATGATATTTCTCAAGTATGTAAGTTCTCTATGTTAATTTTATATGTTTCTTTTTATGATGATAAAGATGTACAATATGTTACATGTTTAAGCAAGTTCTTATATCCATGAAATTTGGTAAAGTATGTGATCATGGTTATTTGATCATGGTTATCATTTGGTATAAATGATGATACTCCATTTTATTTATCAAAGAAATTTGATGGTTGGAAGTATAAGTAACTTACCATGATTTTTATGATGATTAAAATTATCATCAAAGATGGATAATGTTTGCTATCTTTTGTGTTTACAAGTTTTGTTTTATGCATGATATAAGATGATAAATTTCATGGTCATGTTTTGACATATTTTTGACATGCTTATCTTATTTTATATATATCATGTCTTGTTTTATTATAAAAGATGATAAGTGTTATTATCAAGTTGGATAAAATTGATTTTATTGTTCTTTTATAGTAACATGTTAAGTTTTGGATCTTTGCATGTTTGGTAAGATAAAATAGATTTTTGTCATATAAGTTAAACATATGTGTTTGTTTTGTTTGGTTATTTTTTGACCAAGTTCAATAATGTTTTTGTCATTGATGTATGTTTCGCCTTTTGAGTGAATTGTTTTTTAAAAGGTTGCATGATCCATGTTTGATTAACAATGAAGTTAATTAAAGTATAAGGTATATTATTGCAATGTTGTTCTTAAAAAAAAAATTCATGTTGCATTTTTGTTTCATGCATGTGTAGAATTATTTGCACTACTAAAAAACATGGAGTTTCTTGACACTTTATTTTCGACGCTTGAGTAACCGTCTAAAAAAAAACACGGAGCCTTTCGACGCTTAGTTTTCGATGTTGAAATGCGTCGAAATAAGGGATTATAAGCGTCCAAAAAAATGGAAAAAAAAAAAAAGAAAAATAGAAAAAAGTACTGCCTCTTAACACAAACACGCTCTCTCCCTTTGACGTAGCAAACCGCATGTTTTCCTTTCATCTCCTAAACCCTAACAGCCCTGGTAACCCTCCATTACTAACGGCGGCCGTAGCAGAACCGTCTCCTCTACCGTCGGCCTGCATTTTTACACTTCCAAATTGTGTCGGTCTGCATCAGTTTCCTCCAAGCCCACTGTCGACTTCGCATATCAGGTACTTTTTAGTTTTTTTTTTCTTTTCTTTTCTTGTAAATTCATGTTAATTTCATGTAATTTGTGTTAAATCTGCTTTTATATTCGAAAATGTTGTCGGCTTTTTTGATTCTGCAAAATTTACTTCTAACTTGACAAATTAGGGTTTAGTCCATTTTCATTTTTTTGTTTTGATTTTGATTTTCATTTTTTAGTAATAAGAAGCATTGTTCAAACCCACACATTGTTGACGACATGGGTACTTCAATGACTACGACAGTGACAAGCTTCTTTTATGTTCGAAAATGGGTACTTCAAACCCACGGAGATGACTATGTCTTCTTTACCTAATCATTTTGCTAAATGGGTATTCTTAAATTTGGCTTATAGTCCTAGAAATCTTCCTGATTTAGCTTTGAAATTTGAATGATGTTGTTAATTTACTAAATTAATCATGATTAGAGTTAATACATGGGTACTTGGTGTTGATTTTTTGGTTACTGGTTCCCTTGATGATGCTATTGGCTTGCCATATGCCTGTTGTGATGCTGTATTCTGATGATCTGCTGATGAAGCTGAGCAAATTGCTGCTACGTTCTTGAGTGAAGTTGGTGCTGTTGTGCAGGTGGTACTGATGCTGCTGCTCATGTTGTGTTCTACTGAGTTGCTACAGCTTATTAATGAGTGCTATGAGGCTGCTGCTGCCCTGATGTGTGCTGATCTGGTGGCGTGTTGCTTGATGCTAACTGTTGTTAGGAACTGGAAGATGCTGACTATTGCTTTGTTGCTGGATGTTGGAGGCTTTTTAGTAGCTGTTGACTACTGGCTGCTGATTTGATCCATTTCCTCACAACTGCTGATTTGTTGCTGTTTTATTCTCAGTCTAGTATAGCTAATTAAATATGTGACTTATTTTGAAAATGGGTGAAATAACTTGGTATTGTTAAACAAACAGGTAGCGAAATTGATAGAAGTAGAACCACCAAGCCCAATTAGGTACTTGATCAGAGCTATAATGTTGATCATCGGAGTTATATTGCCTATGGGTTGCATGATGTTTCGCAACAAACGGGTTCCTTCTTCTTCTTCTTTCTCTAAACAAACGTTGGTATATATTCCTCTCTTGGTTGGTTTTCCAAGAGTTATGGTAATTTTGTTTGATATTTTTGTGATTTTGTGTTCTTTTTTATGTAAATCTTGTGGAATTTGTATGTTTTGATGGGTTTTTGACTTTTGTTGGTGAGTTAATTATAAATTTCAAGAATATTTGACAATTTGTTGAGATATATGTGTTGTTTGATCACTTAATTTGTAATGTTAGATTCATTGCTCGTCTTTTTGTGAAATTAGATTTGAATAGTATTTTGTTGTAAATTGGTGATCAAAACTCCCTTTCTTAAGCTTCCTTTGCATCTCTTTTTATGATTTTTTTTCTCTTCAAATCAATGTCAATTTGACTATGGATTTTGACATTTTCAATCTTAATTAGTTAATTGAGTAAGCTTCTTTAGTCACATTTCAATTCTGATTTTTGGAAAGTGATTTTGATTAAGCTTCTTTAGTCACATTTTCAATCTTACGCATGCAGGGATGAATACTGAGATTGGGAAGGTGCATTCGCAAATTCAAGAGGCTTCTGAAAATGAAGAGGATACTCCATTGAAGAAATGTAATTATTCATTTGCGGTAGGAAAAAGCATGAAAGGTGATATGTAAACGTCGTTGATTTAAGGTGATCTTTGTATGTAACAGGGACAAGAAGTTGAAAGCCATCGATCCATTTCATTATGTTGCTGAGAACATTCTTATAGTATGTTATTGAATTGGACAATGTGGGTTATCGTGTGATGGATCCAAGTAATGATATTTGTAAGTTTGTAACCATGTTTAAATTAGGATTAGCTCTTGGATATAGAAACTTTTGGCATTCTGTGACTATGTTGCTTCTAATCCTTTCATTATGTTGCTGAGAAAATTCTTATAGTATGTTATTCTCAGAAGGTTGTTAAGCTACCCAACATCTTACATTTTTCATCTTTATACTTACACAAGTAATTTGCACATGATTCCTCACTTCTCTTGGTCGTGGTGTTCACATCTTTCATTTCTTTTTCTTTTTCAGAATTGGATGAAAGGACAAATGGATATATTTTCATAAGTGCTAATGGTGGCTTAAATCATATGAGATTTGGGGTATGGTGATTGATTATTTACATGGTATTTATGTTCTTTTTGTGTGCTATGGCTTCAAGTATAATCTCATTTGAAAGCAGGCAACATTATTGGTGTTTTTATTTTAAAGATTCTGGGTAAAGGCTTACAAAATCAATTTTATTTTGTGAACTGTTTGTTTCTTTGTTTGCCTGTTACATTAAGACTAGTGAGCTTCTTATTCTTGCTTGAATTGGTAACAAAATAAGTGATGGCTTGATGGGTTGCAAATCAATTTGTGATATGAACTTTTCTTATTTGGAGGGAAGTGAAGGATGCATATGGATGAAGCATTATGAATTATCGAAGTTAGTGTCTTTCCTGGTTTTTGGCCATAAATATGAGTAATTAGATTGAAAACGAAATGGTTAGATTAATCATTGTAAGTGCTCAAAATAGTCAAAATTTGGAACTAAACCTTTCTTGTATTGGTGAAAACTGAACTCAAAATAGTTAGCTTTGTATACATGTGTTGTCACTTGTTGAAGTTTTTCGTGTTGTAATGGAAGTTTAAAATCAATATGTAATTACTTGACAATGTTTTCATGTCTTAAATCCTATCTGTTATTGGAGTTAGCTGAAGGAATATAGCATATTCTATCAGTATTTGTTTACTGAATGTATCATGATTGCAAAGAGGTTGGTTAGGCTTATAATTGACAGTACTGATCTTTGTATAGTTCTTTGGTATTGTCCTGTGCTGATGATGCTAGTTTTCTTTACAGTTGGATGTATATTACATGGTGGTCGTGTAGAGCTCGTCTTTCATGTATTCTCTTGACCAAGTTTTCTTTACGGCTTTGCGCTTTTGAAATGGTTATTTTTTAGAGAAAACTTTTATTTTGGTTTAGACTTCAGTCTATTATTTTCTTTCAATAATGAAGCTTTATTATTATTGTTCAATTATTTGAGTATTCTCAGATTGCCACTCTTGTGGAAGTTCAATAGCTATTTGGTCTGTCTAGTCTACTTAAGAACTGCTAATCATTTATTAAATGTTTAGGAACAAGTACAAAAGTTGAAAAATCATTCAAGTAACAGTTTTTAATAATTTGAATGTTTACAGCATCCACACACATGATCTATAAAGTGATTTATGGCCTGTTCTTTAACGAACTATACAATTTTAGTTCATAGCACGGGTTATTGTATTAGTGCAACCCATGCTGAAACAATGTTGTTTGTTTTTTAGTTGAAATTGAGATGATTTTTTTGGTAGTATTGGGTGTGTAATGATTATGTGTTCTTTGGTTTGTAAAGTGTGGTAAGCTAAGAAATTGGGTCATAAATAGATTTCATATAGATACAAAACAACAGTTGCAAAAGAGTAAGAGATAAAGTTTAACATTTTGCTCCGTTTGTGATGACAATGTGATGGATGCTTGTAATATTTTGTTCCCATCATTCATTATTTACAATTGTAATTTACAATTCTGATGCAGTTGTATATATGCTTTAATTTTCAATTCACTGATCACTTGCTTTTCTTTGTTGTGTTTACAATCATTTGTTTATTGTTGCAGGATTCATAGGCGCAGATCATGGGATAAAGTCTGTTGCGTTTGATCCTTCATTTGGAGATGACACGGCACAACATCGATTTATCATCTTTATGGTATTTAATTGAAGGTCTCGACACTAAAGTGGATGATGCAACATAATGACAACATATTTGGAGGCCTTTAACTTTTGGCAAACATTTATATTTTGCTCTATTTAACTTCAACGAATGTATATGAATATATATTATGCCTTTTGCTACATCGACGAATGTATATGCGTGTATGAATATCGAATTCTAATACTTTTGTGGAAATGATTGATTTGGTATGATATTTGTTGATATTTATGTATGTCTGATTAATTTATATAGTAAGGAAAAGACTAATGCATATTGGGGTAATGATAGATAATTATGGTTTTATTTTCATTTAGACGTATAAAAGCGTTTAAATATTAAGCATTTTCGACGCTTAAAAGCGTCTAAAATATTAAGCATTTCGACACTTAAAAGCGTCTAAAATAATGAGCTTTTTCGACGCTTTAAAGCGTCTAAAATAATGAGTTTTTTCGACGCTTTAAAGCGTCTAAAATCCCAAAAAATTGTAGTATAGATTTAAGGTGCAAAATATTTTTCGACGCTTTAAAGCGTCGAAAATGTTAAAATAGTAGTTTATTTTTAGGGCGCCAAATCTTATTTTCTACGGCTAAAAGCGTCGGAAATACATAATGTTTTAGACGAAAATAAGCGTCGAAAAAAAGCGTCGAAGATTTGTTACGCCATTTTTTTCGACGCTTCGGCAAGCGTCGAAAAAATATTTTTCGACGCTTAAAACCGTCGAAAAAACCCATGTTTTTCCGTCGAAAAACTCCGTGTTTTTTTGTAGTGTTTCTATGTAGTGTTTGTGCATGATTCAAGTTAGTCTTTATGATATATTCTTTGATTGGTTTATTACCAATGTTGTTTAAATTTGGACATATAATTTTTATATGTGGTTGTCATATATATACTTTTACCCAAGGTTATATTAATTTATTAATATTGGAAAAGGGTACAAAGTTTATGACATGAATAAATTTAAAGGTTTATCATTAAAGATATGAATTTATTTATTATTACATTGATTAATAATTGAAATTCATATGTTACTCTTAATCTAGAGTATGTGTCAACGCTTTAAGTTTTATTATGGTAATTAAAATTCCATAATATGTTATTATTTTGATTTTCAAGATATGCATTATTTGCATGAGTATACGGAAAGTTTTATACTAATATTTATTTTGGAGAAAAGTACTAAATAATTTTTATTCCGGTTAATGGGTATCTTATGTTGTCGGATAACGCCAAATATATTTGGTGTGACAATAAAGAAGGATTTAACTTTTTAAGTTAAAGTTGATATTAAATGTTTTCTTTGGTTTAAAGTATTTGTTTTATAGAAAAATCTTAATTATTTTGGTACAAAGGATATTTATTTTGAATTATCTCAAAGTTCAAAATAAGGATGCATTTATATAGATTATGTTATTTATAACATCTACTATGAGTTCTATTTATTAGAACAAGAGATATTATATATCAATGATGTTTGATTATAATACAAAGTGATGCAATATTTATTTGGAAATTTATAATTTTCAATGATAGATAGGTTAGAATACCTATAAATTTGTACAAATAAGTGATTATGATATTTTGATCTTTAATAGATTGACTTGCTAATCTTTTGATAAAGCATGTATTTCTAAAAGTGAAAAATATAAGTTTGTTTTACTAAGGAAAGTTTTTAACGAAGTTTGGTTTTGTTAAAGTTTTCAAAGTAAAAGTTTTTAATATCTTGTATTCATATTTCTAATATGAAGGTTTACCCATGATTATGTTTTGATACTTAAGTATCATATAAGTTTTTAGCTTTCTTAAAGAAAGTAAGTAATGATGTGTTCATCATGGGAATAATGTTTGAAGTTTAGTAACTTCATCTCCATGCAAGTATAACAATATGTTATAGATAGATTTTCATATTATATATGAAGATTGATGAGCATGTATTAATGTTCAAGATTTATTAAGTGGTATTATACTTAATATGATAATTTATTATTGAATTTATTTCAATAAGTTTACCGAAAATACAATGGTTAAATAATTGTTTGTATTTTCATATGGTATGTTATATCATAAATTATGATATATTTATTTTGGAATATAATTGTATAAGTTAAGATGACAAAGTAATATGTCATATTCCTTCTATGAAGGAAATGGGGGAGGTAAATGTTAAATTAATTTTAACATAAAAGTTTAAGGACTAAGAAATATAAGTATTTTATTATACTTAAAGTAAAGTCCAAGTTTTCCCTCATGTCTTCCAATTGTAATTATTTTCTAGATATTTGGAAAAATTATAAAATTGGATGTAATTTTAACTTATACAAGATTCAAATTGTTTTATAGTTGTCAAGTAAAGTTTTACTTACAACTTAAGGTTCCTTTATTAGGAAATTATTTGAATAGTCCAAAATGTTTATGTTGTACCATGGATTTAATTAATCTTATAGTAGAAGTTCTTCAAGTTTGAAGAGGTACTCAAGTATGAGTTTGATCTTCAGTGAATTGGCCATTCTCTGTTGATCAAAATATATGTGTTTGTGGGGGAGGTATACCAAGTTTTGATCACCCAAGTACAAACAAAGTTTTAACTTATTCTACTATGATATTAATGTTATTTGTCAAGATTTAGACAAATATGTAAACGGTATAGTTTGAAATACTCATCTTAGTGATGTTTCAGCCAAAGTTGTGCACAAAAACAATCTAGTTTGATTGACAAGTGGCTTGTATAAAGTATTGATAGTCGAGTGTAACTTTGATAATGCTATGACATCTAATTGAGGCAAAGCCGAAAATTAGGGCTTATCAAAGAAGGGATCACATTTCTTGACTATGTGAACAAAGTTCAAAGCTAGACAAAGTATTCTTACAAAGTCTAGGAATTTCATGGTTTTATGAAATTGGTACATGCCCATTCTTCAACACCATGAGCGAAACCCAATTCGACGCTAGAAGAAACATCTAGTCTCGAATTCAATGTGGATTGATCGCTCATCAGATGTTGGAAAGCAACACTTAAGTGATCCTAAGTTGCTTTATTCGTGATGTTGACAAACGCGGCAGTAGAGACGTTCCTCGAAGTCTCCATTTCTAGAGTTATGAAGATCTCTAGATTGAGTGCTTTATTCACGAAAGCATGGTATATTAGGGAGAAGCTACCTATATAAGTTCAAGATTTGGCCGTCTTAAAGAAATCAAGGGGCATACTTATGATTTCAATGAACTTATGAATAGATATGGACACATGGCCTTTAACGTGTCAAGGATGTAAGATTAATGAATTATTTCGTGTGTACTACTCCTTCAATTGGTTGGATATATCTGCTTAATTCAATCCGGAAGGACATTAGGGGATATGATCAATTGTAAAGATGCGTGGTACTAGGTGTCAATTCAATCCGGAAGGACATTGGCATTGATGCATGAAATGGGTTGGAGATTATGGATCGCAAAAGAAGAAAAGGATTATACACTCTCAATGGGGGAGGATTGTTGGAATTTAGAGTGTATAGTGAACATCGGAAATGATTTAATTAATTAAATTAAATAAATAATTTGATTAAATTAATTAAGTATATCCCAAGGTTACAAGGCACAAGTGATTTTAGAGAAATTAAAAGTCACCAGTCGCGAACGATTTCGCGGATCGCGAAATGCAAGCAGAATGTTTCTGTTTTGTGAAAATTGAAATTCGCGACCAGTGACAATTTTCGCGACCCGCGAAAATCTGAAATTTCTTGATTTTTTCCTTGCGACGTTTTGCTTTGTTATGGTGGTTATATAATAACTTCCTACAGTTATTATGATTACTTTTAGCCATGTTATATGGGATGTAAGGGTTGAGTGAAAGGCGACATGAGTTCGTGAATCGATCTCATGTTTCACGGATCAACCTTGTGTTTCATGAAGTAATATGTTGCTTCATGAACCGGTGTGAGCTATTCTATAAATATAGAATGCTTGTGTGTTGTTTTAGAGATCTAGAACATACATGGAATTTCTGATTTCTTTTCTTCTCTAGCATTTTACATCGAGGACTTAAAAATTCTCGTTTGTAATTTTATTATCTTCTTCCACTTTAGTTTCTCTTACATCATTCTAATTTCCGTGTGCTCGAAAGTTAGTGTAATTCTTTGTATCTCAAAACATATTTCCGGTTGATTCCCAAGCACCGTAGTAGGGAGGAAATGATGTTTTAGGAAAGAGCATCTCGCCTAGAATTTATATCAAGATCCAACAAAATCTTCTTGTTGCTTTGTTCGATATATGGTGATTCCCGATGATGTAATCTACATTTGGTGTATGTTAAGCAAAGGTTTGAACTTGTCATATGTAATTTGGTTTTCTACTACAAACTTGTTACTTTATTTTATATGTTTTTTATAAAATTAAAGTCACATTTCTAACACTATCTCGCCCAGAGACCCAAAATAACTAGGGCCGACACTGCACTTAGATAAACATTAATTTGTTTCCTCTTTTAGATATAATTATTTTTTAGGCTACCCCGAATCTAAAAAAAGTTACTCAATGATATGAGTGACGTTATTTATATTTTAGGTTTATTTTGCTATAATGTTTATTAACAAATGAATACACGGGAAACCTAAATATTTTTACAAAACTTTGTACAATGTTTTTAGACTAGCAATAATTCGTATTATATATGAGTGTTGAGGTTCGTCCTTGATATGAACTTCTTCAGTGACAATTTTCCTTGATCTTCAACCTTTATTACTATAAACTTAGTCCCAAACAAGAACAATTATAGAGGTTTGCACGAAATAGCATGAAGAAAAACGTTTTGCTAGTACAGTCATGGGCGAGACTTAGCAGAGTCTGACCAACTAAGATATTAATTCTGCAATAAAATTACGGATTTTTTATATTAATCATCAGTTACTATATATGCGTCTGACTAAAAACTTAATTAAATACCGCGAACAATCATCGACATCAATTATTGTCTACTTATTCAAAGGTGGATTTTGTTATTAATCCCATTTTGCAAATTGTAGTCAATTATTATAAAAATATCATTAATTTTTGAATAAATTCTATATATATTCTTGATTAATTGATTATTATTCTTGATTAATTATAAGTATCATCAATTTTCAAATAAAGTTGTACATATGTTCTTGATTGGTTGTTCGATTATTTATTTATGTATGTTCTTGATCAGTTTTAAAAAAGAGTTTTCTTTGTGGTTGAAATTTCAAATAATAATAATTCAATAGTGATATATAATTGTTTAATAAGTATTTTGTAACTCTTAGTTATTTTGTTGTGTGAGCAATGATCTTATTATTCGTCAGTTTAAGATATGAAAACTTATCGAAGTAGAATATAAAATATTCATTTATATGATTAAATTGAAAACATTATTTTTATTTTATTTATAATTTTTTAATTAAATTATTATATATTTTTCGATTGTGTTAAAGTTTTGGATCTGTCATTGAGTGTAGCTTTATATATACCAAAGGGAGTTACATAGCACAAGTACAAACTAGAGACTTGTGAGTAACTCTATATGGAAGATGACACATTTACAAGATTACTTTTCGTTTAGTAATTAATCTGCGAAAATTGTGAGCAACACTTAAAATTCATTTAAACAAATAATTAATTTGTGAAAATTCATTTAAAAGATGCAGGATTTCGGTTTTTTTGCAGGTTTCTCTTTTTGAAGACTCTTTTTGAGCCGGGGGACTTTTTTGACCGCCCTCTCCTTATGGGTATGAGACGCCGTTTATCTTCCTTTCCCAAACCCTGAACATAGATTGTCTATAAATGAGATACACTGGGTATGATGATGACCACGACTTAAAATTAATTTAAACAAACAGCAGAGATGAGATGCAAAGAAGTCAAACCCAAAATAATGGGACAGTAAGGAATATTTTACAAAATTGTGGAGGAGTATTAAAAAGCAAAATGTGGAGCGGTAGGTAAACATAACAAGTGTTGAATATAGATAGGTTTAGTTTAATTTATAGAAGATGCGGAAGAGCACGGGAAATCTACGCTAAATCCACTTTACAATAGTGGCCTAAGAGAACAACAACCAACATCACGGGATAACTATACTTTTACCTACCAATGTTCAAACACACAACACTGTTTTTTCTTATTATTTCAATCTCATATCTTACTAGTTTAAAACCCCATCTAATACATAGAGTTTAGCAGATAGATATACATAAATAAAATTGAAAAAATGTGGTAGGTAAGGGAATTTTATACATACATATATATTTCTTTATTAATTCTCATATACCTACATTATTATTCTTCAATTTTATTTTCATCTACTAATTCATATTTTTTTTTTTATTTTTTTCGCAAATTCGGAAACAATATAAAAGAGAAAAACAAAAAACAACCTGAACCCTGGGAACCAAAACCCCGCCGGTATAAAAAACCCCGCGAGGGGAAAAAGCCATTGGAGAGATGGACCAGAGAACAGGCCACATAAATAGCATAGGGGTGGACTATGCATAAACCAATTTGGATAAGTACTCAACACACACCAAAATATCAAAAAACATTTCTTAATACTCTCACAATTTAATTGTTAATTGTAGCTGATGTTATGGATAGAAGTGACTAAGGAAAAATTAATTTGCACGCCCCCTAAATCCTAATAGGATATTATGCAAACAATACTCTAAAACATAAATTTTACTTCACTTCCCTATGTTTCTCAAACAAATGAAAGCAGAAATGATACTTCAAAAAAACAAACCTGTTAGAATATTGAGAATATTTTCATTATTCTTAGTATATTTGTAATTATAGTAGTTTACATATTAGGAGCGCCTTATTTACGGTAATCTTAGGTAGCTTGATGTATATATGTATATATATATATATATATATATATATATATATATATATATATATATATATATATATATATATATATATATATATATATATATATATATATATATATATATATATATATATATATATATATATATATATATATATATATATTAATGGAGGATTAACACAGATAATTGAAAACCCAAAAGTTGTGTTTTACTCGAAATCATGGTATCAGAGCAGCAACGATTCTGAATCGTTTTTTGCTGTTTCATCATCTACCACAGAACCTTACCTGTTAGCCAAAAAAAAAATAATAATAATAAAAACCAAACAAAAGTCACTAGTCACCCAGGAACACCATTTTTCCAGTAACATCCAACCTTAATTTTAAAGGTTGTAAACCAAAGATAAATCACCATTATTTTTGTGTTCTTTCTCATCCGTTCATTACTCTCAAAGCAACGGATCCGGCCAGAAATTCGAATATGGTATCGGACTCGGAGCTAGTTGTTCGAATCCAAGAAATCTTGCAGACGTCGGGCCTTAACGTCACCGTTCACCGCCAACTGCAAGTCGAATTTGGCGTTGATTTGTCTAATAGAAAAAAGTTTATTACACAAAAAATTGATGAAATTCTTGAGTTTGGTGATATTAATGTCGGCCAAGATGAAAATGTAAAAGAGCAATTGGAAGATGGTGATGTCAGTAAAGAAGAAAAACAAGAAAATGAAATGTTGAGGAAGGAGCCGAGTAAACCAAGTAGGAGACGCCCAGGTGGAGGTTCTTCCATGGCAGAAGGACCAACTCAAGGAATTGCAGGAGTGAGTGTTGCAAAGAGAGAAGAAGAAGAGGGTGTGATACCCCTAAATGGCGCACAAGGAACGACTGCTCGTTCCTCATTTTTTGACCTAAACCCTTTTAAAGGGGGGATAGGCCACGTGTCCCTAAAAAACAAAAATCTTAATGGTTCTTCTTCTTTTAGAGTATCATCCCATTTTGGGAGTGGGTGGATTTTTTATTGTGGTGCCACAGATACGATGTCTTATGATCCCGCTGATTTTTTGACTCGTGATAAACCGATAAAAAATATAATTAAAACAGCTAATGGGGAAGGGATTGCAGTAAAAGGAGCTGGAACTATGTCTTTTACGAATAACCTTACCTTAAAAAATTGTTTATTTGTTCCAGACCTTACTCATAAATTATTATCGGTTAGTCAACTCACGAGGGATCGAAATTGTGTTGTTCTCATGAAACCCGACTGTTGTATTGTGCAGGATGCTCAGACAGGAGAAATCATTGGGTGTGGCATTGAAAGAGGTGGTTTGTACTACCTGGAGGAAGAGATTCAAAAAGGCAGCGCAGTTCTTGTTCACGGGTCGGAAAAAAAAAAACTTTGGACTTGGCATCGACGATTGGGACATCCATCTATAGGGTACTTGCAGAAACTTTTCCCTACCTTAGCCAAACATAAGTCTAATTTTAAATGTGAAACATGTATCTTGGCAAAAAGTCACAAACAATTTTATCCTAGTAGTTTAACTAAAGCTGAGGTCCCGTTCGTACTTATCCATTCTGATGTTTGGGGTCCTGCTCCTGTTGTAGGCATTCATGGTTATATGTATTATGTTGTTTTTATTGATGACTGCACTCGTATGAGTTGGATATATTTTCTTAAGCATAAATATGAAGTGTATGAAGTGTTTGTGGATTTCTATAACATGATCTGCACCCAATTTCAAGCCCAACCCCGTATCCTTAGATCTGATAATGGGAGGGAATTTGTTAACTCTCATATGCACACTTTTTGCTCTACCAAAGGCCTTATCCATCAAACCTCATGTCCAGATACACCCCAACAGAATGGAGTTGCCGAAAGAAAAAACCGAACCCTTTTTTAGATGACCCGTGCTCTTATGCTTGACTAATGCGTGCCTAATCATGTTTGGCCTGAAGCTATTGCCACAGCGAACTACCTCACAAACCGACTACCCACAAAAAGCCTTAACTACGATACACCTCTTGATACTTTCCAAACCTTCCATTCCTTACCTTTTTCCCATTCCCTACCACCCCGTGTCTTTGGGTGCACTGTCTTTATACACCATCCCAAACGAGTGCGTTCTAAGTTCGAACCTAGGGCTGGAAAATGTGTTTTCATTGGATATGGGAGAAACCAGAAGGGGTATAGATGCTATGACCCTTCTACCCGGCAGATACATACTACTATGGATTGTGACTTTCTTGAGGATACATTCTATTACCATCATCTTCGATGTCAGGGGGAGAAGTCTGATGACGATCTCAGATGGTTGATTAGCCCAGTCTAGGTTGACCCCGACCAAAAAGAACAAATAAGCATTGCTACTGAATCACCTCTCTAAGTTGTTCAGCCTCAACTCTCATACACTGTTCCTTAGGAAACGAGGAGGAAGGATAACTTGTCTCATAATTTATGTTGATGATATGATTATTACAGGAGATGATAAGGTGGAGATTGAGAACTTGAAGAGGAAGTTGTTCCAGGAATTCCAGATGAAGGATCTTGGAAGGTTAAAGTACTTCTTGGGAATCGAGGCTCTAAGATCAAATAAAGGAATCTTCATATCCCAAAAGAAGTATGTTCTGGATTTGTTAGCAGAGACGGGAATGATGGAAAGTAAGCCTATTGAGACCCCTATGATGATGAACCATGGGTTACAGATTTTAGAAGGCGCAGAGTTCGCAGATTGCGTGCAGTACCAAAGATTGGTGGGAAAATTAATCTACCTAGCTCATACGAGACCTGACATTGCATATGCAGTAGGTGTGGTTAGTCGGTTCATGCACAAGCCACAAGTGCATCACATGGAAGCTGTCTTTCGCACTCTAAGATACTTGAAGGGTACTCCTGGGAGAGGAGTTTTATATCAGAAGCATGGGCATCTAAACCTAGCTGCATACACAGATGCAGACTGGGCAGGAGATAGAGATGACAGGAAATCTACATCTGGATTCTTTACTCTTGTTGGTGGTAACTTGGTAACTTGGAGGAGTAAGAAACAGAAAGTAGTTGCTTTATCTAGTGCAGAGGCAGAATTCAGAGGAGTGGCAAAGGGGATTCAGGAAGTCTTATGGCTCAGGAAGTTGTTAACTGATCTTGGTTTTCCCCCAGAAGGAAGCTGCAAATTGTATTGTGATAATCGAGCTGCAATTAATATCTCAGAGAATCCAGTTCAACACGACCGAACAAAACATGTGGAAGTGGATAGACATTTCATCAAGGAAAAACTCGAGAATGATATCATTAAGCTACCCCATGTGAAGTCAGAGGACCAACTCGCAGATATTCTCACGAAGGCAGTTGGTACACAGTGGTTCGAAGAGGTTCTAAACAAGTTGGGTATCGGAGATCCGATAACTCAACTTGAGGGGGAGTGTTAGAATATAGAGAATATTTTCATTATATTAGTATATTTGTAATTATAGTAGTTTACATATTAGGAGCGCCTTATTTACGGTAATCTTAGGTAGCTTGATGTATATATATCTATATTCATTTTAATGGAGGATTAACACAGATAATTGAAAACCCAAAACTTGTGTTTTACTCGACATCAAAACCAATTTGGTGGAGCACTTGATCACTATTGCCATTTGCCAAAGTGGGGCAACTTAACGGTATTTATTTTATAAATTTCTAATCACTCAGCTGATTTATAAATTACCATAAAAACACTAAAAATAATAATAAATTAAACAAACTTTGTTAAGGGGTCAATTATTGTCCCGTAATTTATTTAGTCAAACCATAAATAACTACCTACTATTAACTAACTAATAACCTCCTATTATCATCTAATATAACCTCCGATGTCCCATAAATAACTATCTCCTTAGTATTATAAATACAGGTTACATACATCATTTGAAGAGGACTATGTTTTCATCTTCCTAACCGCTACTCCACTAAATATATCTTCCCTTAAGTCATCAAAAATACACAAAAGCACTAAAATGAGTTTAAAAAATTAAGATATTAAAAATGATATACCTAAATTATATATACAAAATTACACATAGAAGTAGATATTCAAAAGATTAAATTGTGGTTATTATAATACTCGATATAACATGCATAAGGACATGTAAAGTGATACGTTTAATTTCTCTTACATGTCAAGTATTATTTTCTCTATATTTATTATAGTTAACAAATAATGAATTAATACATGTAAAGTAATTTTATTTATATTTAAAAAATTATTTAATTATTTTTAAATTATCCGTGTTTGGCACGTGATTCAAGCTAGTAAAACTCTAACTCTATTAAATCTTACCATTATAAGGATAATTTGTTAACTACACAAATTACCTTTATTTACTAAAACCTCATCGGTTTTATTTAGAGCAACAAACTACTCGGATAATTTGATATTATTTGACACATTATATAAGATGATAATGACTAGGGGTGTTGAAAATAGGATATCTGGTCGATCAGCATAGGCGGACCTAGTATTGGTGTTGGAGCTGCATGTGCAACCCCATTAAAAAAATTCAAGAAAGTAGTTCTTATGTCTCGAACCCATGACCTTTTGGCAAGCATAAATCTTTCAATACCACTAGGCTACACACTCACATAGGATAGTTTATAATTTTAACTTTATTAGTACATAATGACAGTAATTAATGACTATTAAAAGAAGGAAACTTTTGCCATCCCTCGAATAGTTGTTTTGTGAATCTTATCTAACATTATTCTTCTTTCTTCGACATTCACGGCCTAAAACAATTATAATTTACGATATGGCGCCATTGAGGATGAAGGATGAACTTGTATGAACGATGAAGGAAAACGCAAAGAGATGAACTTGTATGAACTTGTAGATCTTCGTATGAACTTGTATAAACGAAAAGATAAGATCTGTTTTTGAGGATGAAGGAAAACGGCGCCATTGAGGATGAAGGAAGATTCTTGGCGTTTGAGGAAGACCTTTGAGGATGTAGGAAGAAGGAATTTAATCAGTTTGAGGATGAAGGAAAACGAAAAATTAGGGTTTGAGGAAGATCTTTGAGGATGAAGGAAGAAGGAATTTAAGAGAGAGGAAGGAGAGAAAACGGCTGTGTGATAATAACTAATAAGGGTTTCTTGGCGTTTTTTTAGGGTTTTTTTAGGGAAGTGAATGGGCTGTGTGATAATACGCGTATTGGGCTATTTAGGGTTGCGGACATACCCATAAACCGCAGCCCATTGATTAATTTTTTTTTTATTTTCTTTGTTAATTTGGAATTGTTAAGGGCTGCGGACATCCATAAAAACCGCAGCCCCTTGCTTTAATTTTTTTTTTATTTTCTTTATTAATTTGGAATTGTTAAGGGCTGCGGACAAAGCCATAAACCGCAGCCCCTATAGTATTTTTTTTTTGCTGAATTTTTAAGGGGTTAAGGGCTGCGGACAATGCCAAAAACCGCAGCCCCTTAATAATTTTTTTTTCCAGCTTTTTTATTACTCATATGGGCTGCATTTTCCTAAAAACCGCAGCCAATAAGCAGTAGTCAATAGCTTTTTTTCCACTAATGGGCCATTTGGGTATTAAACTATTATATGTTGTAATTGTTTTGTGAATTCAAATTTCAATATCCTTTGGCCTTTGGGTATAATACTATTTGAAAGTAAGTTTGATTTGATTTTGGGTATAATTTTATGATTATTGATAAAATAACTTTGATTTGGGTTCAATTTAATTTGTTTTTAATAATGACAAAATCATTTTTTTGGGGTATTATTTGTTGTAATTGTTTATGAATTAGAATTTCAATTTTCTTTAAATAATGATTATTTAAATTTTATTTTCTGTCAGTTATGATTTATGATAATTCAATTTTGAATTAGAATTTGTATTTGTGTTTGTTTATAATTTTAGTGATTGTTATTCATGAATAAAATTAAAAAGCATGATTTTAATTATAACTTTAATTAACTTATAAGTTATATCAAGTTTATTTTATAAATTTGCTGTATTGATTTTAAGATGTGCAATATCTTCGTTTTTACTTTATAAATATTATAGTCTTTCAAGATATGCTTTACTTGTAAATGAGAATTAAGACGCTTTTATTAGACACGCAACCCTATCTTTCAAATTCTAGGTCCACCACTGTCGATCAGGATCCGACATTCCGGATATAATATCTGGCTCTTCGAATAGTGAAAATCACTATCCACTTCGGTCTGAAAAAACTGGATACCTGAAATTCGAATACCCGGTTTAATCTAGATCGGATATTAGATATTCTATTTTCATTTTTTTTTCTTTTTTAAACACTTTTACGTTTTTTTCACATAAATATTTAATCTCACTTTGCTTTCCTTTATAGTCAAGCATATTTTTAAACTTTGAACACTCTTTTTGGAAATATGGTTGGAAAATCAAAAGTCTAAATTAATTATACAAATTACTTATAATTGAGATTTGTGCATATTATTAAATTTAACAACCTATACAAAAAAAATTATGAAAAATATTCACATATTTTGAAAAAAAAAGTAGAAAAATGAATATCTTGATACTTGATTTTGCAATATTATGATTCGTATTTGGACTCATTATTTGATTCTCAAACCGAATACTTGATCTACATTATCCGATTTCAAAAAATGGATAATTTATTCGGTTCTAAAAACTTAATACCGGATATTCCGGATCAGATAATTCAGATCAGATATTTTTGAACACCCAATATTATTATTGTTCTGATATTAAATTAATTCATCACGAAAATTTAATAGTACTAGGAAATATTACACTAATTAAAATTATGGAAGTTTGATTCCACTACTCTCTCCGTTCCTTTTTGTTTTTCCACCTTACTAAAACGGGCAGTCCATAAGTTTTTCCACTTTAGAATACTTTCCATTTTTGGAAAGTTTTCATCCCACTTTTACCCCTTAAAACCCCACTTTCCTTACTTCACACTACTATTTAATTATTTTCTCTCTCATACTTCCAATACAATCATTACATTACACTATTATTTAATTATTTTTTCACTCCATACTTCCAATAAAATCATTACTTCCTACTACTATATAATTAAAATAATACCCACTATTATCAAAGATTCCACTATTCTTAATTTTGGTGAAAAACTCAAATAGGAACATCAAAAAGGAACGGAGGGAGTATCTTTTACCCAATACTAGCTCAACTAAATAGACCACTTTTTTAAATAACCATTAAAAGAAAACAACTAATTTATCAACTTCTAAAAACTACATCCAATATACTCCATGATTTCAAAGTTTCCTCTTGATATTTGACACCTTGTTCATCCATATATTGTGGCATTAAACTTGTAGATTTTGTGATGCACTTTTCAGCACTGATTTTTAATCATCAATTTTTACCTTTGTTGACACACTTCTTACCAATTATAATTATCTATTTATGGAGCACTTCTCACCATTATATGTGGTGCCATCTAACCATCAATCACTAATTATGCTCAATCTCTCCTTTTCTTCAATCATTTCACAAGCCGAGTTTTTTTTTTTTTTTTTTTTTTTTTGAGATATTCACAAGTCGAGCTAAACATGGCTCATGATACCACGTGAAAATTATATATAGTGAAATAAAAAATAGAGAAATTTGAAGATATTATTAAATGACTATATTTAAAATCTTGTGATATTCAATTATTTTTGATTACAATTAATCTAATTTATAATACTAAAAAACCATAAGAGCATAATCAAACTATTTGTACCAATCCACTTGTTAAATCGATCACTTTTTTATCAACCACTAAATTATAAAACACTTTATCCAACACTTAGGTTTACACAAGGGTTTATGAAGGATTATGTAATGCTGGTTGATGGGTTGTGTTTGATATCCAGGCTTTCTTCAAAAAAAAAATCACATTTAATGAATTACACAATCAACAATTGTTAACTGGAACAGAGGTTTGACTTCGAAGACCACCTGAGACGATCGGGGGCGAAGCTATATGTTCCTTTGTAATTTTGGTTCCGCACTCCTTAATATTTTAAAGTATATGTATAAAATAGTTTAATATCTATCAAGGAAATTGTGCTTCACTGGACAGATTGTCTAACTTCTAACCTTAACGGCCCGTTTGGTAGGTGGTAATAAATTTTGGCAATGGGAATGAAAAATTAGTGTAATTTTGGTTAAAAAATCTTTTGGGTATCTTGATGGCCATGCTTGACAACCTTCAATCATCTCATTTTGTTCATAAAGTTCATTCCAATGCATTACCAATGAGAGAGGTGGTATTAGGAGGTAATGGAAATTTGTGAACAAAAAATCTTTTTTGTGATCAAAGTTTCATTACCATGGGAATGACATGAAAGTTTTGATGAAATTTTACACTATAAATCATTACCATTACCACCATTTAATACCACTAACCAAACGGTAAGTGCACGAGATCACTTCCAAGGAGCATCAACTTTTTTTTAATACCGAATGACGGCTGGCCTACTGCTGTACTGCAGCTTACAGCCTCCTGTATTGGCGTATTATTGTGCCTCATTCCCAATCCGCCTTCGTAATTACCCAATTTAAATTCAACATATTCAAATTCCATTTTTTTTAGAAACACAAACAAATTACCTTGAATTATTTCATTTCTTATAGCTCAAGGAATTCCTCCAAAATCAAAATTGGAGTATTGCACTCTAAACCAAAGTTAGATTATTACTCAAGAAGTTTCTCAAACCCTTCAAGGTAAATTATTTCTAATTTTTATTCATTACTTATAATAATTCATTTTTATTTTGTTTGATTTATTTATTGGTTTGTAATTTGTATACCTAGAATCAATATATCATTGTTTGTTTATATATCTAATAAACAAATCACAATTGGGAAACTTTTTTAATTGAGAATTTTTTGTTTTTTTTAGTAATAATTGATAATTTTGTGTTTTTTATTTGTAATTGGGAATTTTGTGTTTTTTATTTGTAATTGGGAAAAATTTGCGTTTTATTTGTGTAATAGATAATTGTATAAATGACTAATTTGTATTCATAACTTAATATATTATATCATTGATTTCTTTATTTTAAAGTTGGAAAATTGTTATTATTAGGTGAATACATTAATATATAATTATATGAACTCAAGAACACTAGATTTTTTTTTTCAAAAAGTCCAATGGCGGGCAAGCTTCAATTCCAAGTGTTCAAAATGAAACTCGTGAGCAACAACAAAATCCAGAAGGAAGAAAAAGAAATGAAATTCCAACGAATCCAATTGTTGATTGTGTAGTTCATTATATGTGATTTTTTTTGAAGAAAGGCTAGATATCAAACACAACTCATCAACCAGCATTACATAATCTTTCATAAACCCTTGTGTAAACCTAAGTGTTGGATAAAGTGTTTTATAATTTAGTGGTTGATTACAAAAGTGACCGATTTAGTGGATTGGTAAAAAATAGTTTAATTATGCTCTTATGGTTTTTTAGTATTAATTGATTATGCTCTTATGGTTTTTTAGTATTTTTCAATCCATCCAAATTCCTCTCTTTCAAATCCCTTTCCTTTTGTTTTGTAATCCAAACAAAGGATTTCTCTTGCCTCCAAATCTCTTTCCTTCCTTTCCCTTCATTTCCTTCCATCTGAACATATTCTTATGTATTTCGATGCAAGAGTATACGAAAGAAGTATTCTATAAATAATTGAGAGGAAATAACATCAATCATGGGCGGACCTTGTTAGTTGCTTGGGGTTTCATCATCAAAAAAATATCAAAAATAAATCTAGCATAGTTGAAACAAGGACTAAAACCAGGCTGATGCCCTCATAAATGACTCGCATTTCCATTGGTCTACACCTACTTTGTGCTATTTATTTCAATTTTAACTAAATATTTTCATTATATATGAGTAGTATACAATAGGTGAAGATGTCCATATTTGATAGACAAATACATTACAACCATCGTTAAAAGATGATTTTATAAATTGTTTTATCGGTAAGTATTAAAACAGTTAGTAAATATTCATAGAAAAATACCAAATAAAACTTTATATTCTGTTAGAAACTTATACGAAGCATAATAAGATGATTTTATAAATTGTTTTATCCATTAAGATTATAATTAACCTCCTATCTTATATTAGAACATATTTTATTACTTATAATCCCATAAATAACCATTTTAATGAAATAACTTTACGAAAATAAGCATAAATGAATTTCAAAATTTCATCTATTATGGAGTTCATATAAAATATATTCCTCAAGTTATAAAGATCAAAAAGAATTTATTCACAACCAAAACTTCACAAAAACATCACAAAACTCCGTTTTAACGCATTTTTATCTAACAGAAATTCACAAAATTTAAATGCATGAATATTAAAGTCAAAATACACATAATAAAACATATATCCCTCACATTTGTATATTTTTCTTTTGTGACTTCAATTTAATACCGATATTGGGTAGTAATCATAATACTTGAAAATTTATAACATAAACATATAAATAACATTTCTAACATTAATATTTATAAAAAATATCATAATTTTTCAATTAATAACATGCATATACTAGTTTTGAACTGTTTCTCTCTCCACTCTCCCTCTTTAAAACTCCTCTCTTGGAATCCAGTAGATCTACCAACGGTTTGCGGCCATGGCGCGAGGGAGGGGTCACCCTAGGAAGCAGGTGGTGCGGTAAAGTTCGTCGGCTTTGCCAAAGCAGTCAATGTCTGTTACGAATTTTCTAACTTAAGGATCAAGTGCATTGATTTAAATAACATTAATTAATATCTATTTGAAATTTCATTCAGAATAATTTCTAAAAAAATTATAATATCTTCATATTTTAAAAGAATCTTCTAATGAATTTAAAATATAAATCAATGTTTTTATCTAAACAAATGCACTATTGCTATTATTGTAGTAAAAATTTCCACATTTTTATAACAATTTAAATATTGTTTTGTTCAATTATGTACAGTCCATTGTAGAAATACTAACCCAAATTCAGAATTTTCTGAAGTTTATCCTTCTCAAGCTCATCATTGCTTTAACATACTCTCTGGTGCCTACAATAGAAAGATTTGTGGCGTTTATTATTGTAAAAATTTAAAGTATACTTATGTTGCATATACTTTATGTTGTCATTAATTAGGAAATAAGTTTCTTGAGTATTATAAATAAAAATAATAAAAATTTATGTGATAAGCGTTTATTGTGTAATTCAAATTAATTTGACCTTAACTTGAATTGATGGGGAGCTTTATATAAGTACCTTAAACTTTGAATTTTTTTTCAACGAATAATAAAAATTTTACTAATAATTCATATTAATAATTTGATGTAAAATATGTTAGACATTTAGTGTATAATAATAATCCTGAATATTAATCACCAAGTACTACTAAGGTAGTGGGACAATTTATAAGTCCGTTATATATCGATTAAAGCTATTATAAATAGTGGGACAATATACGTATTAATTTACGTGGTCCAAGATAGGTATTATAAGATAACACAAGAAAACAAAGGACCAAGTCAAAAGGGCTCGGCGCCGAGTCGGCGCTCATTCTTGTGGCCTCGTCGCCGAGTCGGCGCAAGGTCACTGGAAGAATGGGATTTGGTCAGAAGGTTGGCGCCGAGTCGGCGCTCCTTCAGGTTGCCTCGTCGACGACTCGGCGCAAGGCTACTGGGAAAAGGGTATGTGGTCAGTGAGTAAGCGCCGAGTCGGCGCTCCCCCCCAGGGGCTCGTCGCCGACTCGGCGGTCAGCCTTTCATGTGACCGTTGCTTTTCTTCCCGTTTTCTTTGTGTTTAATGCCTAGGATTCTCCTTAATCCTCTTGATTTCTGGTATTATTAGGGAGAATAATTGATAATAATGCTATGGATTAATGGCATTAATATGTATGATCATCAATATGATCATGAATGGTGATGAATGCACAAGGAACCTCTTGTGTATAAATAGTGAACCTTGTGCATTGAGTTTCTTGCACCTTTCACATATAATTTCTGATTTCTATTATCTCCTCTTTCATTTGTTCTTAAGCTTGATCAAGAGAGTAATTAACTTTTGTTCAAGTGATACAATTCTCATAATTTCTATAAACACATCGTTGTTACATTACACTTCCTAAGTACTAAGGTAGTGTTGGAGTTGTTTGTATCTCATTGTGAATTTCCAATTGCAAACCCAAGTACCGTTGTGGGGGAAATATCACAAAAGGAAAGTGATCACACGCCTACAACTTGTATCAAGTTTCCGGGTAACATTTGGTGTTACAAACTTATCTTCACTTTCTTTTGTATTGTAATATTGAGTTGTAATTTCATTTTTGTCATCTTAAAGGGGTTTGAAACAAATTCTCGTTTGTAATTTGTTTGCATTATATACCACTTGTAATAATCTTTTGTGATATCTTCACCGATGGCATCAATGAAGGACTTTACATCTAACTTTGCTAAGTTAGAAAAGTTTGTCGGCGTCGACTTTAGACGTTGGCAAAAGAAAATGATGTTCATGCTCACAACTCTCAATGTGGCTTATGTTATAAGCTCACCCAAACCGGAAGTTGCTAAGTCGGATGATCCGGAAACGGTGATTCCGGAAACGGAGATTCTTGAACAAAATCGGAAACGGTCAAAGTGGGAAAATGATGACATCATTTGCCGGGGGCATATACTCAATGGTATGCAAGACGCACTCTTTGACATCTACCAATACCATGAGTCCGCTAAGGAATTATGGGATGCTCTTGAAAATAAGTACATGGCGGAGGATGCTAGCTCCAAGAAATTTCTAGTAAGTAATTTCAATTCGTACAAAATGGTAGAAGATCGCCCTATAATTGATCAATTTCATGAGTTGCAAAGAATGCATGCTAACCTTAAACTACATAAAATTGAAATTGATGAAGTATTTCTTGTTTCAAGCATAATAGACAAATTGCCTCCTTCATGGAGGGATGTTAGACATGCTCTTAAGCATAAAAGGGAGGAGATTACACTCTCCGACCTTGGACAACATATTATTGTCGAGTCTAGCATCCGGGTTCATGAGAACCGGAAGGATGATAATCCTAATGTACCAACAATTAACATGGTTGGGGAAGGGAAACCACAATCCCGTCCCGGAGATAAGAGGAAGAGGAATGACTCTTCAAAGGGGAAAGCTACTAATCCCAATGCTGAAAAGGTATGTTGGGAATGTGGAAAGCCCGGGCACCGAAGGAAGAATTGCTTCGTTCTAAAGAACAAGCAAAAGAAAGCCAAGGGGAATGGTCAAGCTTCAACTAGCAAGGGACCACCCACACAAGGTAATCTTGCATGTTTTGATGAAAATTCTAATATGAGTTTTTCTACTTTGAATACTAATATTAGTGCTTTGCAGGATGATTCCTTGGCTTGGTGGATCGATTCGGGGGCATCGAGACATGTATGTAATTCTACGCAATGGTTCAAAACCTTTAACAAGGTTGTTGATGGGGAGCATCTCTACATGGGAAACAATGCACCTATCAAGGTCCAAGGCAAAGGACAAGTTGAATTGTTGTTTACTTCGGGGAATCTTTTAGTATTAAGAGATGTGTATTACACACCCGAAATAGGTAGAAATTTAGTCTCGGGTCCTATTTTGAATCGATTGGGCTACAAACTAGTGTTTGAAGCCGATAGGTGTATTATCTCTAAAAATAATTTGTTTATTGGTAGGGCTTATCTATGTAATAGTTTGTTTAAGTTGTCTTTGGATTTGAATAAGAATGTTATTTGCAATGTTTCAAATATGAATGAGAATGATGATTTACATTATTTGTGGCATGTTAGACTAGGACACGTAAATTTTGATAAAGTTTCGTTTATGTCTAAACATGATTTAATTCCAATGTGCAATAAAATGTCTAAAAATTGCAAAACGTGCATGTTAACTAAGATCACTAGAACACCGTTTAAAAGTGTTGAAAGAAAAACCGAAATTTTGGAGTTAATCCATAGTGATCTTTGTGATTTTCATAGTACACCGTCTTTGGGAAACAAAAAGTATGTCATAACTTTTATAGATGATTTCTCAAAGTTTTGTTATGTGTATCTTTTGCATTCAAAAGATGAGGCTCTTGAACATTTTAAGATTTACAAACAAGAAGTAGAAATACAAATTGGTAGTAAACTTAAAAGGTTAAGAACCGATAAAGGAGGTGAATATTATGATCCGCTTTATTTCAATTCAATGGGTATAATTCATGAAACAACCGCCGGTTATGCACCACAATCTAATGGTGTGGCGGAGAGGAAAAACCGTACTCTACAAGAGATGGTTAATTCCATGATATCCTACTCGGGTTTGAGTGATGGATTTTGGGGTGAAGCAATGTTGACGGCTTGTCACATTCTTAACCGAGTTCCAATGAGAACGAATAAGGAAACTCCTTATGAACTTTGGTACAAAAAGAAACCAAACTTAAGTTATCTTAAGGTTTGGGGTTGTAGGGCCATTGTAAGAGTGCCCGGCAACAAGAAAAAGAAGCTCGGTGAACGTGGGCTTGAGTGCATCTTTATAGGCTATGCTACTCATAGCAAAACCTA
Organism: Amaranthus palmeri; assembly: GCA_019776075.1. Classification (NCBI taxonomy): domain Eukaryota; kingdom Viridiplantae; phylum Streptophyta; class Magnoliopsida; order Caryophyllales; family Amaranthaceae; genus Amaranthus; species Amaranthus palmeri. Next base: position 106,537 of record JAAKBH010000626.1, on the reverse strand, counting down.
TAGGTTCTATGTTATAGAAAAAAATGACTATATATCGATTCATTCGATTATAGAGTCAAGAGATGCCATTTTTGATGAAAATAGATTTTCATCATTGAGTAGACAAAGGAATCTACAAAGTTGTACCAATGAAAGTGTTGATGATAGTCAACAAAGTTCACTTCTAGATGTTGATGAAAGTCAACAAATTGATGAACTTTATTTAGTTGATCCTATTCCTAAACGGAGTAAGAGACAACGGAAAGCGAAGAGCTTTGGACCGGATTTCCAAGTATACTTGGTTGAAGGTAATAGAAGTGAAGTATCTTCTAGTGTTCCATATTTATATAATGTGGAAGGTGACCCATTGACTTATAGCGATGCTATGGCATCACATGATAGTGCTTTTTGGAAAGAGGCTATCGATGATGAGATGCAATCCATCATGGGAAATAACACTTGGGTGTTAGTGGATCTTCCTCCGACTTGTAAACCAATCGGTTGCAAGTGGATTTTCAGAAAGAAAATGAAAATCGACGGTACTATTGATAAATTCAAAGCCCGTTTAGTGGCTCAAGGCTTTAGACAAAAGCACGGTATCGATCATTTCGATACATATGCACCGGTTGCAAGAATAACCACTATTCGGTTATTGGTAGCGTTAGCCACGGTCTATCATCTAGAAATACATCAAATGGATGTTAAAACCGCATTTCTATATGGGGAGTTAGATGAGGAAGTATATATGAAACAACCCGAAGGGTTTGTTTTGAAAGGACAAGAACAAAAGGTGTGTAAACTTGTCAAGTCCTTGTATGGACTTAAACAAGCACCTAAACAGTGGCATCAAAAATTTGTTGAAACTATTTTGTCCTTTGGATTCAAGTTGAATCAAGCCGATAAGTGTGTATATAGCAAGTTCGATAGCCATGGTAATGGCGTTATCATTTGCCTATACGTTGACGACATGCTTATCTTTGGAACTTGTATAACACAAGTCCAAGAGACAAAAGACTTTTTGTCTAGATCCTTTCAGATGAAGGATATGGGGGGAGGCTGATGTGATCTTAGGCATTAAGATCATAAGGCAAGGGAACCGTATTAAGTTAAGTCAGGCTCACTATGTTGAGAAGATACTTAAGCGGTTTAATATGCTTGATAAAGCGCCGGTCTCTACTCCCATGGAACCGGGTATGAAGTTTGCAAAACATACCGGTCAACCAATTTCACAATTGGAGTATTCAAAGGTCATAGGATCTTTGATGTATGCTATGACTAGTACAAGGCCTGACATAGCATTTGCGGTGGGTAAACTTAGTAGATTTACTAGTAACCCAGGTCCCCATCATTGGATGGCGATAAGGAGAGTATTAAGATACTTGTTGCGTACCAAGGATTTTGGTATTACGTATAGCGGAGAACCTCCTATTCTAGAAGGTTATTCTGACGCTAGTTGGATCACTAATGAAGAGGATAACTCTTCTACTAGTGGATGGGTGTTTGTTTATGGGGGAGGTGCCATTTCTTGGTCTTCTAAGAAACAAACATGTATAGCCGACTCTACGATGTCAGCTGAGTTTATCGCTTTAGCTTCAGCAGCTAGTGAGATACCTTTGTTACCTAAGCCAATTTCACCGGTGGCGATTCATGCGGATTGCATGACGGCTTTAGGTAGAGCTTATAGTCAAGTGTATAATGGTAAGTCTCGTCATATTGCTCTAAGGCATAGCCTTGTGCAAGGACTTATCATTAACGGGGTCATAACTTTTGACTATGTGAACACTAAGTTCAATGTGGCGGATTCGTTTACGAAAGCCATGAATAGAGACTCAATTGAGAAAGCCTCAATTGAGATCGGTTTATGTCAGTAAAATCATTTGGGAAAGCCCAATTCACGCATGAGTAACATCGTGTCTGAATTCAATGTGGTAAAGTCCTCTTGGTTTTTGTTAAAGCAACTCTTGCATGACCCATCGTTGCTTTGTACCGTGATGGAATAAGGTAGTCGTCTTGAAAGTTCTCAAGATCAAGAGTTGAAGAGCTCTTGGTGTTATATCCACGTCACGGGGATATGTTTTATACGTAATGAGAACCTACCTATATAAGTTTGAAGTGTGGCCGCTTCAAGTAGTCAAGATTGGCATAATGACTATGATAAACTTATGAATAAGATACGGACACGGCCTTATAATGTGTCAAGTTAATAACTTTGTGTTATTTGTTTTATGTGTACTACATCTTCAAGTGGTTGGATGAGTCGATTGATTCAATTCTTTATGGAAATCAACTCTGGCTCGATCACTTGTTAAGTGTGTTGTACTAGGCGTTAATTCAATCCGTAGGGATATTAGCGTTGATGCATGAAATGTATTATGAGTTTTGGTAAATGAGAGGCTTATTATACCCAAAATGGGGGAGGATTTTTAGACATTTAGTGTATAATAATAATCCTGAATATTAATCACCAAGTACTACTAAGGTAGTGGGACAATTTATAAGTCCGTTATATATCGATTAAAGCTATTATAAATAGTGGGACAATATACGTATTAATTTACGTGGTCCAAGATAGGTATTATAAGATAACACAAGAAAACAAAGGACCAAGTCAAAAGGGCTCGGCGCCGAGTCGGCGCTCATTCTTGTGGCCTCGTCGCCGAGTCGGCGCAAGGTCACTGGAAGAATGGGATTTGGTCAGAAGGTTGGCGCCGAGTCGGCTCTCCTTCAGGTTGCCTCGTCGACGACTCGGCGCAAGGCTACTGGGAAAAGGGTATGTGGTCAGTGAGTAAGCGCCGAGTCGGCGCTCCCCCCCAGGGGCTCGTCGCCGACTCGGCGGTCAGCCTTTCATGTGACCGTTGCTTTTCTTCCCGTTTTCTTTGTGTTTAATGCCTAGGATTCTCCTTAATCCTCTTGATTTCTGGTATTATTAGGGAGAATAATTGATAATAATGCTATGGATTAATGGCATTAATATGTATGATCATCAATATGATCATGAATGGTGATGAATGCACAAGGAACCTCTTGTGTATAAATAGTGAACCTTGTGCATTGAGTTTCTTGCACCTTTCACATATAATTTCTGATTTCTATTATCTCCTCTTTCATTTGTTCTTAAGCTTGATCAAGAGAGTAATTAACTTTTGTTCAAGTGATACAATTCTCATAATTTCTATAAACACATCGTTGTTACATTACACTTCCTAAGTACAAAGGTAGTGTTGGAGTTGTTTGTATCTCATTTTGAATTTCCAATTGCAAACCCAAGTACCGTTGTGGGGGAAATATCACAAAAGGAAAGTGATCACACGCCTACAACTTGTATCAAGTTTCCGGGTAACATTTGGTGTTACAAACTTATCTTCACTTTCTTTTGTATTGTAATATTGAGTTGTAATTTCATTTTTGTCATCTTAAAGGGGTTTGAAACAAATTCCCGTTTGTAATTTGTTTGCATTATATACCACTTGTAATAAAATATATTGACATTTATTTTTTATTTTTACACAATATAATCAGAGATATTTAAAATTTAAATATTGCATCAACAAGTATACATAATCAATTGACACATTTAATTAGAAATCGCTATTTTAATTATTTATATATTGAACTATTTGCATCTAACAATTATAAAATTTAATATTATAGTGTGTGATTAGATGTTTTAAACAAGATCTCACTTGACTATAATTTTTCTTAAATAATATAAAATAAGCTTGAACAATTAATAGTACCAATAAGCTTGATTAACAACTATTTCATAAGGAAATATATACAATCACTTGGACCTATGGAACAACATAATGCTTCCACTAAATATTACACAATAAAATATATACAATATTATATGAAAAAATAAAAGAATATATTTGAAATATTTTTTTAATCTAATGAAGACCATACAAAAGAAAAAAAGAAAGTAATATGCTAGTATTTAATATGTATTTGGCTATGTCGTGGTAATATTTATTTATGTTATTTAATTAATTTATTATCATTAATGACCTTCGTACCCTCTTTATTATTTGTTGACTTTGACTTCCTGATTTCTTAAACTACCTTGCTTGATCTCCAAGTAAATAACTGCCAACATTCTAAAAATAGCCACCACCTTCCCATGATCTCCCATTATCCCATTATCCCACTATCTCCTAAAAATACTCATTCTTCAAGTATAAAAAGGGGACCTTCTGATTTATTTATCATCTAACCTAGTAATCTCATGCTAATTCATTACACTACACTCAAACACAAATCCCGTGATCTCCCTATTCATCTGAAATCATCATCTTTCACAACCTTTATACTTCCGAATCTTTACGTTTCATCTGTCGATCATATTATTATTTCTGTTTACTGACTTGAGCGTCGGAGTGCCCTTCCGGGAGATCACATCCCGGGTTAGGCTAACTTGTGTGCAGGTAAAAGCCACAGCCGAAACCACACAATATCTACAACAAGGCGATTCAGTTCCTTTATTCCTACCTCTTCAGGTGAATTCAAGCAGTAACATCAACTCAAGTTTCTTCGCAGAAACAGTTTGGCGCCGTCTGTGGGGACTCGATCAAAAGGTCATGGCTCCCAAGAAGAACACTACTCAAACCGCTACCGTGCAAAGTACTGATACAGACACCTCAGCAGGCCAGGCCAACCAGGCCGTGACCCGTCGTGATCTGGACTTACTTGCACAAAACCTTACCGCGGCATTCTCCGAACAGCTGCGTGCTATTGTCACTCAGAACCCGGTTCCGCAACAAACCATGGATGAGATGGCAAACCAAATAAGGAACTTGCAAGAGCGAGTTAATCCGCAACCACAACCTAACTCTCAAGTATCTCGGAGTGAAGATACTACCGCATCTCGCTCCAGCAGAAGGAACAAAAGGAGAAGGGAAATGTCGAAAACCCACGACAGTCGTTCACGACGGGACTCCCGAGAAGAGAAATCCAAAACCGCTTCTTGTGATGCCCGTTCCTTTCTCCAGGAGAAGCGACAAAGAATGTCAAACTCGGTTCAGAGCCTAATCGATAGAAAGCGAGAGGAAAGAAAAATGTCTCATACAGGCTCAAGTCATCATCACACCCCGGCGGGGAAACAACCGGAGGAATCCCGTCAGGTTCCCGCGGAAGCTTCTATTCAGATTAACTCTCCTCTAGCCGCGGAAGTACTGGCCACCCCTAATCCGGCGAAAATTAAAGTTCCAAACATGACGACTTTTGACGGCACAAAATGTCCTGAAGAACATATCATGGCTTACAAGAACCTTATGCTGCTCTATACCGCGGAGTCAGCTCTGCTATGTAAGTTCTTCCCCATCACTCTCTCAGGAGTTGCGCTGACGTGGTACACTTCACTTCCCCCCGGAAGTATCCGTACCTTCGCCCAACTTGAAGACAAATTTTTATGCCACTTCGTGGCATCTCGGAGGCAAGAGAAATCCAACTTTCATCTGCTCAGCATAACACAGCAAGAAGGAGAATCTATAGCCTCCTATTTGAAAAAATTTCATGAAGCGGTGTTGGAAGTCACCGAGTTAGAAGAATCCGTTGCTTTGAATGCCTTGATTAACGGGATGAAAGCCCAGAAGTTGAAATTTCAGTTGGTAGAGAGCCAAGTGAAAACCTATGCCGAGGCAATGAAACAATGCCAAAGCTATGTCACGGCATCCGAAATTTGTCAGGCCCATGATCCCAAGAAACGAAGGTCTGATCGAAGGGACCATCTACCACCTCGTCCCCCTCAAAGGAACCGAGAAGTATACGTCCCCAGGGATAGAAACCACATGCCGCGGCAAGCGGAACGTACTGGGCCATCAAACATGGGGCCTCCTCGACCCAGGCAGGTATATGCCGCGGAAGAAGGCTCCAGATCCCGCAACCTATTGGACCGCGGCAATGATCCACTCTTCAACATCAACCGCCGGGATATCTTCTATGCCATCAGGGATGATCTACCTGCACCAGCTCCAACCACTACACCATCAAACCGCCGCAACTTCAACCTATGGTGTGACTACCACAAAGAACATGGTCACACCTTAGCACAGTGCCGCGAATTAAAGCGGATATTATATCAATTGGCGGACGAAGGGAAGCTGGAAAGGTTTGTAGTCAAGGACTACAAAAAAGACACAGAAAGACGCAACTGGCGTCCAAAAAGAGGTTCTCCTAGGAGGGAAGAAACACGGAGGGAAAGTTCCAACACCCAAGGAACTATTCACCTCATATGTGGAGGATATTCCGAAGAATATCCAACTGTCCGTGCTGCGAAGGATAGCGTCCACACTTTGCTGAAGGGACCACCCAAAATTTCATCACCAGGTCCCCTTATGAAGTTCGACGCCGCGACATCTCAACATCTTCAACAGCCTCATTCCGATCCCTTAGTTGTTTCACTTAAGATCGGGCAAATGAAGGTCAAAAGGGTCCTGGTAGACACGGGCAGTACCGCGGATCTCATTACAATGGAATGCCTCCGCCAGATGAAATTTGAAGAAAGGCATTTACAGCCGCTTGATAAGCCGCTGATAGGATTTGGTGGAAACCAAGTCCAACCTCTTGGCACCATAATCCTCCCAGTCCGCGTAGGGGAGAAAGATAGTTGTAAAACCATGCCCATTCGATTCACGGTGGTTGATCTAAATTTCCCCTACAATGCCATAATGGGGCTCCCTCTCATCAACAAACTAAAAGCCGCGATTCTCCCACATCAGCTGCTTCTTCAGTTTGAGACGGATGACGGCCAAGTGGGTGTTTTAAAAGGAGACCAAGTCACGGCTCGTAAATGCCTCATCAATACGCTCAAACAAGAGCCAATCGCTGCCATCCCTTCAAAAAGGGAGAGACCTGAATCTTCCTCCATCATGACCGTTTATACGGAGGATACCAACGCCCCTTCCAAGCCACGACCCTCGGAGCAGCACGAAGAGGTCAACGTATTTGGAGGGAAAAAGGTTAAAATCGGTAAAAATCTTCCCGAAGCCGAGAGACGCGACGTCTTAGCTACTATTGCTGAGTTCCGCGATATCTTCGCTTATTCGGTTGAGGAGATGCCGGGTATCCCAACTGATGTCATGTGTCACAAACTTGACATCAAAGAGGGATATAAGCCGGTGAAGCAGAAGCTGCCTCACCAAGGAAAAGAGAGAAAAGAAGCCGCAAAAGAGGAGGTGGCTAAACTACTCAAGGCTGGGTTCATCCGGGAATGCAAATACTCGGATTGGTTATCCAACGTTGTCCTCGTCAAAAAGCCGAATGGGAAATGGCGTATGTGCGTGGACTTCACCGATCTCAACAAAGCTTGTCCAAAAGACGACTATCCCCTGCCTAAGATAGATCGTTTAGTGGACTCTACGGCCGGCCACGCCTTATTGAGCTTCATGGACGCCAACGCGGGATATCATCAAATCCCTCTAGCACGTGAAGATCAACCTCATACGGCCTTCATCACCAATGCCGGGGTATATTGCTATAAAGTGATGCCCTTTGGCTTAAAAAATGCGGGAGCAACCTATCAAAGAATGGTGAACAAAGTTTTCGAAGACCAGATAGGCCGCAATCTGGAAGTGTACGTGGATGATATGATTGCAAAAAGCAAACAAGCAAAAGATCATGCCGCGGATCTAAGAGAAACATTCCTCACTCTACGCAAACATCAGATGAGGCTTAACCCGGAAAAATGTGTGTTCGGGGTCACCGGAGGCAAATGTCTCGGCTTCTTGGTAGATGAAAGGGGAATCGAGACTAATCCTGACAAAATCAAGGCCATAATGGATATGAAGTCTCCCACCTCGGTCAAGGAAGTACAAAGGTTGACCGGGTGTATCGCAGCATTAAGCAGATTCATGTCCAAATCTGCCGACAAATGCTCCTATTTTTTCAAAACACTAAAACAGACGCGGTTTGAGTGGACAGAAGAAGCCGAGGACTCCTTCAATCAAATCAAGGAATACTTGGCCTCCCTTCCTAAACTAGTTTCGCCCCTTGACGGAGAGACTTTGGTACTATATGTGGCCGTCTCCGAATATTCTCTCTCGGGGGTATTGATCGCGGAAAGGGAAAAAGTCCAGCTCCCCGTCTATTATGTGAGTCATGCGTATCGCGACTCGGAGAAAAATTATTCGGAATCAGAGAAGGTCTTGTATGCTGTTGTGATGGCAAGTCGAAAATTGAAACCCTACTTCCAATCACACCAAGTTATTGTTAGATCTAATCAACCCCTGAAGAAGATCTTAGAAGGAAGAAATCAATCCAGCCGTATCACTGATTTGGCAAATCAACTGGCCGATTTTGGAATAGAATATGAGCCGCGAACAGCCATTAAAGCCCAAGCCTTGGCTGACTTTATCGCTGAAACTACCATTCCTACTGCTCCGGATCCCAATAAGGAATGGAAGTTGTACGTGGATGGCTCTTCCACCAAAATTGCAAGTGGGGCAGGACTCCTTATTATCTCCTCTGCTGGAGCCCGCATGGAGAGAGCTGTCCGGTTTGAATTCGCGGCCTCAAACAATGAAGCCAAATACGAAGCACTCCTGCTGGGGCTAAAGATATGCTATGAAGCCGGGGCTAAGGTCTTGTCCACTTATTCGGACTCCCAGCTTATTGTGGGACAAGTAAATGGTGAATTTGAAGCCAAGGATGAAAGTATGAAAATGTACTTGCTCCAAGTTAAAGATTTCATCACGAAGTTCGAAAAATTTACCTTGTCTCATATCCCTCGGTCCGAGAATGCACAGGCTGACTCCCTCGCAAGACTCGCCAGTTCGGCTGAAACAACCGCGGCTAGAGATATTGTGTGGGAAGTACTGCCTAATCCCAGCATCAATCTTATGGTGTATCCGGTGAACAGATCCGAGTCTTGGATGGATCCTTACATCCAATACTTACAGCACAATATTATACCTGAAGATCCTACCAATATTATACCTGAAGATCCTACCGAAGCTGCGGTAATAAAGAAGAAGGCGAAATGGTTTGAGGTATACGAAGGTACCTTGTATAAAAAGTCTTATACCCAACCGTTGTTAAAGTGTGTAACCCCGGAGGAAGGAAACTACATAATCCGCGAGATACATGAAGGAGGCTGCGGTATTCATCAGGGAACGCGGACAGTTATAAACAAAATTCTAAGAAGCGGTTACTTCTGGCCATCCTTGAGGCAAGACGCGGAGGATGTAATCAAACGGTGCGAAAAATGCCAATATTTCTCCAAGATAGATAGGAAGCCCTCCAACTATCTATCTAGTATCCAAGCTGCTCTACCCTTTGACAAATGGGGGATGGACCTCCTCGGACCATTCCCTCCTGCCAAAGGACAGAAAAAGTTTGTTATTGTGGCTATCGACTATTTCACAAAATATGTTGAAGCCGAGGCTTTAAGCACTATTTCAGATAAACAGGTGTGCCAATTCATATGGCGAAATATCATTACAAGATACGGCATACCAAGAGTTATTATCACGGACAATGGAAGGCAGTTCATCAGTAAGCATACCGTGGAATATTGCAATAAGTTCGACATTCAAATCCGCTTTAGTTCCGTCTCCAGACCTCAGACTAACGGCCAAGTCGAGTCCGCAAATAACGAAATCCTCAATGGCATCAAAAAGAATATAGAGGGAGCCAAAGGTACTTGGGATGAGGAGTTACCTGGAGTATTATGGGCCAGTCGTACAACTGTTAAAGAAGCAACCGGTCACACTCCGTTCTCTCTAGTATACGGGTCAGAAGCCGTATTACCCGTTGAAGTAGGTATGCCTTCAACACGAATCACATTCTACAATTATGATGACAATGTTGAGGCAAAAAGAGTGAATCTTGACTTGCTTCCAGAGACAAGGGGAAACGCATTGTTAAGGTCTATAGCCCAAAAGCAACGCATGACGCGGCTTTTCAATCGCCATGTCAAGATGAGGGCATTTAAGGAAGGCGACTTTGTGCTCCGCAAGGTTGAAGCTACGGGTAAAATTGTGGAGAAAGGTAAACTTGGGGCTAACTGGGATGGTCCATTCAAAATCATTCGTACCGTGGTACCAGGCACATTCGAGTTAGAAGACATGAAAGGGAAAAAGCTCCAACGACCGTGGAATGGAGATCACTTGAAAAAGTTCTTCATTTAAGCCAATATGCAAGGGGCTATATACTATCCGCGACATCATTTAACATTCATTATGTTCCTAATAATCTAGACATTCAGAATGTCTCAATCCTCAAACAGTTTATGTATTTTCGTAACATTTATCTATTTCATTCTGGTTATTGATCACAAATATCTATTTTAAGCCATTGAGCTTACAATTTCCGAGACATCAGACGTACTTGATGTTACGACATGTTTACCAGACGTACATGGTAAAATATATCATTTTGCATATTGCCTTAAATTCAACACCTAATTGAGGCTAATCCGTAAAGTCGATGAGTCGGACCCCAAAATAGGGGTCCCTAATCCAAAATTAATCTAAGTATTCTTACCAAACGTGCTTGGTCGTCACATCGATGAGTCGGACCCACTCATAAAGGATCCCATTATCAAAATTATTCTAAGTATTTTTATCATACGTGCGTGGTATGCCGTCATATCGATAAGTCGGACTCCAAAATAGGGGTTCCTTACTAAAAATTTTCCAAGTATTTCGTCAACAAGCCGTCATATCGATAAGTCGGACCAGGTAATGAAGCTCCTTAATCAAAAATGTTCTAAGTTAAAAAGGGGTATGACCTGGTGTCCGCCATATCGATAAGATGGACTCGTGGGGAGAGACCAATATTTTGAAATTTTGAAATTCTTCCTAAGTATGAGGCTTAGTAAAACCCAGTAATAAGCAGCTGTTGCGGAATCAGCAGTCAATCAATCACAAACACGATAAAGACAAGCATACATGTTACCAATCATCATCTATATACAGCAAAAGTATTTACAAAGGTTATTTGCCGCAATATACGTGGACTTTTGAAGAGAGTGTTAAATGCCGCGACATATGCGGACTTACAAAAATAGTTCAAACAAATTACAATCAAACTATATTCCTTCTAAAAACTCGTCTACGTTGGCCTCAGCAACGGCTTCAGTAGGGTGGCCCTCTTGCTGGTCTGGAGTGAAGTCAATAAAATCCTCTACGTTGAACGGCTCGACTTCAATCTCCGACAGGCCTTTGCGTAGACCCTGAAGATGCTTTCCTTCATCAATTAACAAGTTGGAGAGGTCGAGGCTTAGATTTTCTATGTCAGAAACGGCCATACTCCGCGGTGTCTCAGGCACGGGGGAAGGTGACAAGGCTAGTTTGTCCAAATCAAGGCTCAAGGCCCTCTCCTCGTCCTCAGCTGTCACCTTCTTCAGCCAATCCTCCTTCTCTAAGGTATCCCATTCAGCATCAGTGAGAACCGCGGATTCTTTTTCAAGTTCTTCGTGCAGATTGACTAAGGCATCTTCTCTTTTTGCCACGGCTTTCTCTTTAATCGCCTCAAAGTCTAACCCAAGTTCTTCAGTTGCCAACTTAAATTGCTCAAAGCAGATCAGGGCACTTGAGTCCATCATCTCTTGAGTTAGGCGATCAAGAAAGGTCTCTGCCTCGGGATCATCAGATGAGATCCATTCACGAACAATCCTGCCGCGTCTCTCTGATCGAAGTTTGTGAATTTTGGCAGCAGTCAGCAACTCAGAGAATTTCGCGACATCCCTCTCTACCTGCTCCTTTAGAAATTGGGTCTGGTTGTTAAATTTGTTGTAGGCATCAACCAGCTCGCTAACTCCATGACTCAGAGTCGCGGAAAGGCTTGTCGCTTTGTCTAACTTTCCAACAGAACTCTCCAGTTGTTTGAGAGCTGTTTCCCTCCATTGATCGTAACGTAGGAGGCGCGACTTTAACTCATCGCACTTCGCTACTTTCTCTTTCAAACCAGGGAGCTCGCCTAACTCCTCTTTCAGCTTGTGAAGCTCTTCATTCTGCTCATCACATCTGGCAGTCAGAGTCTCCAATAATTCTCTATCAACCGCGGCTTGGCGGTAGGTGTTTAGTTCATAGGATAAACGTAAGAGCACCTGTTGGAAAGGTTATATCAGAAGTACTTCAAGAAAATAAACATAGGATAAAGGTAAGTGTTATTTACCTCAGCAGCAGACGACTGAAGTTGTCGTACCCTATCCTGAGGGGCTACCTCATCCAATTTGCGTATATCAACAGGGCTCACTAGTTGAGCAGAAGCCCTGTTGAACCGCGTTACCATTCCCTTATAACCCAACTCGTCAAAAGGAGTGGTGGGGTTAAAGGGTACGGCCTCCCTCCGACTGAAAGAAATCTCCTTTGAGGGCCCGGTAGTGGAAATGTTTTCATCAATGTTTTCAGTAGGAGGGGGATTCTCGTCCACCTTCTCTTTGCCTTTGCCCAAGGCATGTCTCTTCTTTGGAGCGGATGTTTCCCCTCCAGTGGATTTAATAGTGAGGGGCACCGCTGTTTTGACGACCTCCGCGGTTACCACCTCCTTAGCCGCGCTATCATCTGAGGAAATCCTTTTCCTCTTTTTCTTCTTCTCAACTTTTTCAGTAACCACGGCCTTACCCGCGGCTTGATCAGTCTTAGCAGAGGGGTACACCCTCTTGCTTTCATCAGGAACATGAAATTTTTTCCTGTCTTCTAGAAGCTTCTTCGCTTCAGCTTCGGAAGGGACTTCATCCAATCCCTGTGTAGTGGACATAGAATCCTACAAACAAATGTTGTCAGGAATAAAACTAAGTGGTTAAAGCAAAATAGTGAAGTATATAGATACCTTTGGTGTGTCAGGTAGCGGCCTATCTGCTAGCCTTTGAGCAGGGCCCTTAGCAAACCTCATCATTGAGAACTTCGTCATTAGATCGGGATATTTCTTCTTCAAGTTCTCTTTCGCGACTCCTGCAAAAATAGCTAAGTCATCAGCAAACAAGTATACATACTTAAAACATATTCGAGAAAAAGTGCTCTTACTCCTATCAATTGACAGGCTGATCTGAAATGCTGATAGCAAATCTTCATTTGCTAAGTCAATTGGGGACGGGATCCAATTGAGTTGTACATTGAATGGCTTCTTGTCCAACTTAACGTCCATCTTGGCATACTCAATGATTACGGCGTCTAATTCAGAACACCGCGGTACGCTATTATTGAAGGATGAGATCTTTGGGCTGATCTCAAACTTGGTCTTAATATTCCATTCCTTGGAATAATAAAGGTAGGCAAACTTAGTCCTATAATTTCTCTGGTTATCAGGTAAGCCGTGGACTATCTTCAGTCCGCGACGATGTGTAAAACTTATCCACCCACAGCCATGTTGCTGTGAATTGCACAACCTTGCCCTAAATATATGTCTGAAGGCTGTGAGGGTAGGGGGAACTCCCAAAACTTTGCATAGAATTAAAAATGCAACTATGCAACCCCATGCATTAGGGTACAACTCTGGTACCGAGACATCTAAACATTCTAACACGTCTCTACAAAACGGGTGTAGGGGAAATCTAAGTCCTAATTCAAAAGCCGGTAAATAAACCGCTATACAGTGGGGTGGGGGAAATCTAGCAGTATCATAATTCCCCGGCACCAATAAATTATAGTCATCAGGGATACCAAACTTGTGCATTATGTCTTCCCTGCGCTTCTCCAAGTTTTCCTTTGTTGTCACATCAACAAAATAGTTCAAAGGGCCCCCATTTGGGATGTAGAATGGTGGTGGAGGACGCACCGCGCTTTCCCTGCTAGTGGACTCGCTTGATCCCTCCATTACTCCGGTATCTACAAGCAATAACCCCTCTAAATCAGGATTTATTCTTGGTAAGTAGTTGGGCAAAAAAGCTACACTCACTTCCCATGGCGCGACTTGGGGTTTGTCCGCGACATATATAGGGGAAACAGATGACTCCCCAGTCTTTATTGATTCAAAGTGAGGGGTAATCTTTATTTCACTACTTTCATCTGAGTCACTTTGAGGAACTTCAGCAGTTATTACTTGGTCACATGGGGCTAAAGGGGGAAATCTTTTGTCCAAAGTGTTAATGTCATTGTTAGTCGCGGATTTATTGTCAGCCATAATCAAAATAAATTAGCAGTTGATATTTGTCAAAGATTAAAGTTAAGTTCATATATATATTCAAGTCCTTATGAACAAATGCAAGTTATGATGAACAACATATGAACAGTTTGAAGATATTCAAGTAATTTCAAGATCAAGTTTGAATACCTTTGAAGATCTTGATGATTTTTGACAGAAGTTTGAAGATTTATGTCAGAACTTTGAAGATCTGACAAGAAGTTTGAAGATCTTTGATGAATTTTCTTGGAAATTTGAAGAAGTTTGAAGAATTCTCAGAGTCTCTCTCTCTACTTTCTCTCACTAAGAAATAAGTTAAAGAATACAAATGAAGTTTGGTGAGAGAAATTCTTCTAAGTCTTGCTATTTATGGAAACATTTATTGCTCAACTACCTTATTAGGAAGGGTATTTTCATAATATTCAATTAGTTGGAAGTCAGTTAATGCATGCCGCGACATCTTTCTTTCTAAAGGTGTCGTAAAGTCGATAAGTCGGACTCCTTTGAGAAGACAGAAAATGGGAATTTTGTCTAAGTATGGGGACAATGGTGGAATCAGGCCGTAGTATGGATAATACGGACTCTTCAGGCTCTCTTATGGGACTTTTGTCCAAGTATATAGGGGTGTCCGTAGGGTCGATAAGACGGACTCTATAATTGGTATCTTTTTCCAGAAATATTCTAAGTATGGAAGATGTCTTCCGTGAAGTCGATAATACGGACCCTCTAATGTATGTGAAAAATGCAAAAATATTCTAAGTATCCAAAGGAAAGTTTCCACTTTCGAGTCCGTCTCATCTATGTGACGACATCTGCCGTGATATCAATCATACGGACTCCTGATGAGGAGCAAGTGGTAAGAATTTGTTAAGTATTGAGAGGGATATGTTCACTTGTCATGGCATGTCGCGACATTCTGATGATGGAATAATTCCAAAGGGAACTCATACCCTTGTCGTAGGGTCTATAAGTCGGATTCCCTTTAGTGCCCCAATTTTTGGAATTTTGGCTAAGTTATGATCAACTGATTCACATTTCGTGTTATGGTATATTGAGGATGAAAGACAATCTCATACCACGTCATCATTGGTAGAGCTTCATCTGTGAAATGGATGAAACGGATTCTCAGGAACTTAGGCAAAATTTGTGTGTCGTGATATCGATAAGACGGACTCCCAGGTGGGAATCCTGGGTGAATTTTTTCTAAGTCAAGAAGCATTCTAGCCTTCTTTATCAAGCCGCGGAAGTTTGAGTAGCTGATGTATTCCGCGTCATCTGAATGGGTTCAGCATCTTTTTATGCCGCGACATTCTCAGAGAAATTCAAAGCTTTGTCTGGTCGTGAAGTCTATAAGTCGGACTCCCAAAGGAGGGCTCCCACATCCTATATTTTCTAAGTATTTTGAAAATTATGCAAGTCATGACATATACGGTCTTCTCATATGCCGCGGCTTCATTACACTGAAGATAAATTTAGTATTTCGTGGTATAGATAATACGGACTCCTAACAAGACTTCTTCCAAGCAAAATTGTCCAAGTTAAAGTTGCTCATGTGAAGGTCTCCTATGTCGCGACATTGATAAGTCGGGCTCCTGGGGTAGCATGGATTATTTGGGTTTTTGAAGAAGAACATTCTAAGTATAATCCGCGTCATCTGTTGTCTTTGTCATAAGTTCGCGGTATATGTTGTAAAAAAAATAATAATAATAAAATAAAAATAATATATATATATATACGTAATACCGTGAAGTCGATCATACGGACTCCCTCTATGATCAGGAAAACGAAATTTTTTCTAAGTATGGAAACACCAAGTAAACTCGATGCTAAGCCGCGGAAGGGTGTATCAGCAGAAGTCGCGATATCAGTAAAACGGATTCTATATATGAATTCAGGTCATTGTATTTCTTCAAGGTTGGTTTTTTGGGCATTATACCGCGGCATAGATGATACGGACTCTTCATCAGAGGTCCTAGGTCCAGATTTTTCTAAGTATTGGTTTTAAACAAAAGTCGCGGCATGTTAGTCCAGATGTCGCAGCATGATTGAATGCTTGGGGCTTCTCTTTTTAATCTACAATTCCGCACAAAGCAATATATTTCGCGTTATCGGGGCTCTACATTTTCCTTTGTGCGTGGGGCTAAATGTCGTGGTAATATTTATTTATGTTATTTAATTAATTTATTATCATTAATGACCTTCGTACCCTCTTTATTATTTGTTGACTTTGACTTCCTGATTTCTTAAACTACCTTGCTTGATCTCCAAGTAAATAACTGCCAACATTCTAAAAATAGCCACCACCTTCCCATGATCTCCCATTATCCCATTATCCCACTATCTCCTAAAAATACTCATTCTTCAAGTATAAAAAGGGACCTTCTGATTTATTTATCATCTAACCTAGTAATCTCATGCTAATTCATTACACTACACTCAAACACAAATCTCGTGATCTCCCTATTCATCTGAAATCATCATCTTTCACAACCTTTATACTTCCGAATCTTTACGTTTCATCTGTCGATCATATTATTATTTCTGTTTACTGACTTGAGCGTCGGAGTGCCCTTCCGGGAGATCACATCCCGGGTTAGGCTAACTTGTGTGCAGGTAAAAGCCACAGACGAAACCACACAATATCTACAACAAGGCGATTCAGTTCCTTTATTCCTACCTCTTCAGGTGAATTCAAGCAGTAACATCAACTCAAGTTTCTTCGCAGAAACAAGCTATATTCAGATTTCAGAGTTTAACAATTTTGTAAAAAGGTGAAACATTGATTAGAACAAATATACTCAATTGCAGCATATATCATGACATTTAGAGCAATTAAATAACAATTAGGTGTTTGTGCTGATTAAATATAATGAGGAGGATGATAATGTTGGTGAATTTGTTGTTACATTACATTTTGATTACATATATATTTTTAATATTTTAATAGTTATTTTTAATATTTTATGCTGATTACATATTTATTTTTAAAATGGCGGGATAAAAATGGCGGGAAACAAATTATCGTTTAAAGTAATGCTTCTTTTTGCAGTTATAATAATTATTCTTTCAGGTACGTACTTTAAAATTATTTTTCTAATTCATTATATATTATAACTTTGGACAATTTGGGAAAAAGATTAGTTTTATTCGCTTTTGTTAGACACTACCTTTGGCTACATCTTAAAACTCTTTTATTTGTCTATAAACTAAAGGCAGTTTGACCATTACTTTTTCCGTTTTTATTTATTTTTTTCCTCCATTCTGAAATACTCGCTACATTTTCATTATCGACACTACTTATCGTTAAAGCTTATTTTATATATTGCGGCTAATGTTTAAGAAAAAATATAGTCAAGTGGAACCTTGTTTGAATCGCCTAATCGCATACTTTCACAATATTAATAATTTTTAGACGTGTATAATTCAATATATAAATGATCAAAATAACGCATTGGATTGCGTAAAAAGTCAAATGTAGCAAGTATAATGGAACAAATGAAGTATTTTTTGGATGATATTACTTGCTACTCTCTCATATTCCTCCTATTTACTTTTTAGTTACTATTCATTAATCACTTTTTATTTGTATTTTGTGCTTAATTTATAACTTAAAATATAGTCAAGTAAGATCTTATTTTATTCGTCTCAGTACAAGAATATTAATATTAAATTTTTATAATTTTTAATCATGCACAATTAAAGATATTTAAGGTTAAAATGCTATCTCAGCATGTGTGAAAAAGGTAAATAGATCAAGTAAGGTGAAATAAGAGGGAGTATATTACTGGATAATGAACAATTTATTCAGTATTTTTAATTTGTAATTTTAATTTTTGATTAATAAATTTAAATATAGTCAAATGTAGGGGTGTTCAAAAATACCCGACCCGCCCGACCCAATCTAATGACCCGCCTCATAAATGGCGTATCAAAAAAAAATTTAAAAAAGTCCAGGTAGGGGACTCGACCCGGTTTCATGGGCCGGTTTTAAAAAGATTCGGGTACCCGTTTATTTACAATACATACTTTTTTTAGGGAGGTTGCAGTTATGTGAAAATCATACTTGTTATTGGGTCCACCAGCCCCAAATTCCTGGGTTAGGTCAAAGGGCCCAACAGATTCAGTCAACATTTCAGCAAAGCCCACCTCGATGGTGAAATTACTCAATAAAAACCCCTGGAACAGCTAACCGGGTCATTTAGTGCCCTATATATACCCACATTCATTGCCATTTATGGTATGCTCTTCTCTCTCTTTCTGTACTCCCATTGTATTTAATCCTTGTTTCATTGCACCGACCACTGACTTGAACGTCGGAGGGGCTTCTTGGAGACCGCCCATGGATAAGTAACTATGTTCGTTTTGAAGGTAATTCAACCTTATTCAATCAGTATTCAGACTCTCTAGTAACCGAATCCACATTCACAAACAATCCCTTTTGGTCAAGAAGAAATTAACTCAATTTCTACGCAGAAACAATACTCTAAAGTCAAAACCTTACAAGAGAAATTAAAGTGTCGCGTATATTCTAATAGACTCTATTCTCAACTTCTATCACTTATTACAATGTGTATAATAATAAAAATAATAAATAATAAATAATTTAAGTGAATCCATAAAAATATTGGAAGCCACTAACACTGTTGTATACTGATGAAAACCCAAAATTGGATAAATTATTTGTAAAAATGGAAGAAATTAGAGAAAAAAGAATAGCAGCAGCAAAAAAAAATGGCAACAGCATATTATGCTTATGAAAATTTCGTTTTAAAAAATGCAAAGGAAATTCAAGAAAGGAAAAGAAAATTATTTTCTGCATTTGCTCTCTGCTGCCCAAAATTTTGTAATAAAAGCTACTCCCTTCGTTCCCTATTGATGTTCCCATAGGGAATGTTCACGGAAATTAAGAAAAGTGAAATCTTTTAGATAGTGGAGATATTATTTTATTGAATAAAAAATTTGATGGAAGAAAAGTGCGGACCATAAATATTAAAAAAATATTTAAAGAAAGCTAGTGGAAAAAATATGGGACCACAACTAATTAAAAAATATTATTATAAAGTTAGTGGGAACCATGTGAGGAACATAAGAAATATATAATGTTAAAATGGAGTTAGTGGAAAATATGTAGGGACCATAATCATTATTAAAATATTAAAAAGAGGATTGGTGGGGTTATATTTGTCCAAAATTTGTGATATAAATAGAAAGATTCCTTATAGGAACAACAATTAAAACACCCCAAAATGAAAAGTGAGAACTTCTTTAAGGAACGGAGGGAGTATTAATTAAATAAATTAAAATAATCAAAAAAATAAAAACCGAGTACCCGTTCTCCCGACCCATCTTATCCGGCCCCGGGTATTCGAAAATCGGGTACCCGCATTTAATGGGCCGGGACACGGGCGTTTAAAAAAGGTACCAGACTAACCGGGTACCCGGCTTTCCGGATACCCGAAATGTCGGGTACCCGCTAATGAACACCCCTAGTCAAATGTGATCTTGTTTGATTCGTCTCACTGCATAATCATCATCATACCTAGTGTCTCCTGTTCATGAATAAACTATAATGAGGGTCTAGGAAGGAAAGAACGGCGGCAACTCATATCCACAATGAAGATCGCAACATATCGATCAGATACCCACCATCATCTAAATTTTAATATTAATAACAATTAGGTAAGGGTTTGTTCAACGAACAATTTCATTAAGCTAAGTTTTAAAAATATTAAACCAAATAAGCCTAATGTAAACTATATTTAAATATAAAATTCTAGTTTTGGGTCAAGATGTTGTCTCGAAAAACAATATTAGTACGTATTAAACAAAATTTATATTAAAACTTCTCTTAATATTCCTCGAATTGGGGACTCCTTTTGGCCGCGCTCTCTCCTATGGGTATGAGTTGCCGCCATCCTTCTCCAAATTATGTCTGTAATTTCTATGAGCGGGATAAATTGTATAGGATGATGATAACAAAATTTATTTTTATTCATGGCCAAATAGTGCGTCAAAGTAATTAATGATCCTACTACTTAATAATTTTTTTGATGAAAAGAAGAAACATGACATATGCATCATGCACTCTACAAAATTACTTAAAAGTCTTAAGTAATCAATAGGGATGGTCATGGGGCGGGTCTGGAGCGGGTACAACCAGACCCAGACCTTTTTAATTTTTTGAGATCCAGACCCGGACCCAGACCCTTCGAATCTGATGGGTCTATGGTCCTTAATGGATCCTTAGTGTGTCTAAAAAAAGTGTTGAATTTGTCAAATTTGAAATATTTGTAAGTCATTATATTTTTCGTATATTTGTAAGAGAGTTATTATCGTATTTTACAAATATTTAATACTAATTTAACATCTAAACTCGCATAGCGTTACCCATATAGGCTTAAATTCTATTATAAACACTAGTTCGAGTCCATGAAATAAGGGTAATTGGGTTAGCATTTAGCAAGTAACATATACTCCCTCCGTTCCTTTTTGATGTTCCTATTTGGGTTTTTCACCGAGATTAAGAAAAATAGCATCTTTGATGGTAGTGGCTATTATTTTAATTATATAATAGTGAAAATAATGATTGTATTTGAAGTATAAGAGAAAAAATAATTAAATAATAGTGTAATATAATGATTGTACTGAAAGTATGAGGGAGAATATAATCAAATAGTAATGTGAAGTAAGAAAAGTGGGGTTTTAAGGGGTAAAAGTGGGATGAAAATTTTCCAAATATAGAAAGTATTCTAAAGTGGAAAAACTTATGAGACTACCCGTTTTAGTAAGGTGGAAAAACAAAAAGGAACTGAAGGAGTATATTATTCATATATATTATGATTATATAAAAAGAAAAAAATATTGGCGGCAAAATTCATATGTAAAAGACAAATAAAAATAGACAATTTCATATATATTTTTTTTTTTTTGAAAAGTCGGAAAATATTATTAAACTGAATAACCTCGAAAAATGGAGCTTAGGGACCTTAAAACCGCCGGCATAAAAAACCCCGCGAGGGGAAAAAGCCATTGGAGATAAGGCCTAAGCACCACCCCACCCAGAACAGAGCATAGGGGTGGACTATGCTGAGTACACCAAACAAAACCAAAACGAGCACCAAAGGTGTAGACACCTAAGACATCAATAGCCCAGCCTATACATGATAACTAAGGGCCCATAAGAAAAACACCTATACAGAAGAGACTACGAGGACCCACATACACTAGCTATACCATCGGGGCCCATTCGAGCCCCAGGAGCTCCTTCCCCCAAAGATTGATCCGCAGCTGTAGAGTATACAGAAAGTAGTGTAGATCTGGGGTTTTGCCTTCAAACTTGGCTCTATTCCGTTCAAACCAGATGGACCAGATAGCACAGCCTAGAGCTAGTTTCCACAGTTCCCCTCTACGACGCCTAGGGGCCAAACTCCTCCATGCCATAATGAATGCAGTGCATGAATGTGGCAATACCCCAGTTACACCCCACCACTGAAGAATCCCCATCCAAATGCGCCAAGAAAAGGGGCAAGTAAAGAGCACATGGGAATTCGTCTCCAAAGTATCCTGACAGAAAGGGCATAACGCAAGTGATGGGTCCAACAGCCCCTAAGCGACCAATCCATCCCCAGTCTTCAATTTCCCCAAACAAGCCAACCAAATAGTTAAGTGTGTACGAGGTGGGATCTTAATACTCCAGATATACGAAGAGATAGCCTGAGGGAGTATCATGTCATGTGCCACATATAGCTTATCCATTATAGCTCTAGTAGGATAGGAAGGATCATTCGACCCATACCAAGAAATCCCATCAGGTTGATGCTGGACATTATAAGGGTCCAAGGTCCATATATTAGACTCGGACCCGCCAAATATTTTTTAGATCCAAATCCGACCCGGATTCGATACCCGGATTCGATGGGTCTCAAAAAATAAGACCCAGACCCTTAAAAAAGGGGCGGGTCTGGGGCGGGTCCAACAAGGTCCTAGACCCGTGACCATCCCTAGTAATCAAGTATCC
Source organism: Amaranthus palmeri (assembly GCA_019776075.1). Taxonomy (NCBI): domain Eukaryota; kingdom Viridiplantae; phylum Streptophyta; class Magnoliopsida; order Caryophyllales; family Amaranthaceae; genus Amaranthus; species Amaranthus palmeri. The sequence continues at coordinate 84,480 of JAAKBH010000626.1, read as the reverse complement.
TACATAGCTTACTTTGTTGATAAAAAAACAAAAATGACGACACTAAATTACAGAAATTACATATAAATTGATGGTAATAAATGTCTTCCCTACATGGTTTTCATACTTTGGATAGTTTTACTTTAAATAGATAGTTTCACTTTAAACATATAGGTTCATATAAATAGATAGTTTTAATTTAAATAGATAGTTTCATATAAATAGATAGTTTTACTTTAAATAGATAGTTTCATATAAATAGATAGCTTTACTTTAAATAAAAGCTTTTGTAAAATTAAAAGTTACTATTTCAATGCTTACGTTGGAAGTTGTATGGGTAAAAATATGAACCCAAGCCCATTAGGGCTAACCCTGTTTAAGGAAGGGAAACTCCATCAAATCAGGCAGAGTGGAAGCCTTCGGGAGGAAATGAGGGAAGGTCTGAGTCAGCAGTAGGAATACCCTCTTAAGTTGTTTCCAGTTTCCTTGTATGTAAAGACCCATGTGGGTTAGCACAAATGTCAACTGTTGAATTGACCTAACTAAGCGTAGTTAGATTAGACAAGACAAATGATGTATTTTATTCTGCTACTAGAAGAATAAAGCGTGTAAAAGTAGTTAAAGCAAAAAATATAGACAACGTGTATGAAACGCTATTGAGTAGGAATATAGGAACAAACTTCTGTTCCGCAAACGATGGACTATAAATACCAAGTTCGACATCATAAATGAGCTAACGATAATTCTTGAGGAAAAGATAACTAAAAATCCTCTATTGCATTTATTACAGCATTTGTTATTTCGATTATTTAAAAAAGACCTCACGTCTAAAAAATTCGTACGCAATAATCCACCTGATTGCCATTGTGCATCTTGAAGGACTTTGTAGGCCAATCCATAAGTAAACCTTGAACTGACTTGAGCGTCAGAGAAGGTTTCTGGAAGCCCCTCCCGGACCTTTCTGACATTTTTGGTGATTTTGTAGGACAAGCAAGGCATCCTTACTCGTAAAGATCTGGCTGCACAACTGGTAAAGCACTAAGTCAAAGGCCTTCCCCAACTTGACCACTTCGATTACCTACTAATAGTGTGGTTAATTAAATATTTGATTGTTTTGATAATCAGACAGGAACAGAAGTTGAGAGAAAATGACATTGTTATTTTCTTAGTCTAACTTATTAACTATGAAAAGTCATGTATAATTTTTAATGTTTTCTTAAAATATTTATTGTATTTATTCTACTGCTATGATGCCATGCCCTTCAAGAAAGGCAATGTTAAAATAGAATGAGAATAGAAAAGCAATCAAAAATGGTGAGCGGAGAACAGAACAATACAAGCATGGGCGTGAGCAAAACTCTTCCCTAGCCATAGGTGTGCAAATACAATGGTCTTAGTGAGCGCAATACCAAAGAGAATGATCAATTCCACAGATCACTAGGGTAGGCTACATCACAAGTAGGGATGGTCATGGGGCGGGTTTGGAGCGGGTCCATCCAGACCCAAATCCGAACCATAAAGGTCCAAAATTTTCAGACCCGGACCCAGACCCTTCGAATCTGATGGGTCTTTGATCCTTAATGGATCCTTATTGGGTCTAAAAAAAGTCTTGAATTTTTCAAATTTGAAATGTTTTTAACTCATTATATTTTTCGTACATTTGTAAGAGAGTTATTATCGTATTTTATAAATATTTAATACTAATTTAACATCTAAACTCGCATAGCGTTACCCATATAGGCTTTAATATAATAAACACAAGTTCGAGTCCTTGAAATAATGGTAATTGGGTTAGCATTTAGCAAGTAACATATATATTAAGATTATACAAAAAGAAAAAAATGTTGGCGGCAAAATTCATATGTAAAAGACAAATAAAAATAGACAATTTCATATTTATAAGAGTCTAAGAGGCAGGTCCAGATATTGGACCCAGACCCGCCAAAATATTTTTTAGATCCAAATACGACCCGGATCCAATGGGTCTCAAAAAATAAGACCGAGAGCGTTAAAAAAGGGGCGGGTCTGGGGCAGGTCCAATAAGATCCTAGACCCGTGACCATCCCTAGTAATCAAGTATCCTACATAGCTTACTTTGTTGATAAAAAAACAAAAATGACGACACGAAATTATAGAAGTTTCATATAAATGGATGGTACTAAATGTCTTCCCTACACGATTTTCGTACTTTGGATAGTTTTACTTTAAATAGATAGTTTTACTTTAAATAGATAGTTCATATAAGTAGATAGTTTTACTTTAAATAGATTGTTTCATATAAATAGATAGTTTTACTTTAAATAGATAGTTTCATATAAATAGATAGTTTTACTTTAAATGAAAGCTTTAGTAAAATTTAAAGTTACTATTTCAATGCTTACGTTGGAAGTTGTAAGGGTAAAAATATGAACCCAAGCCCATTAGGGCTAACCTTGTTTAAGTAAGGGAAATTCCATCAAATTTACCAGTGTGGAAGCCTTCGGGAGGAAATCAGGGAAGGTCTGAGTCAGCAGTAGGAATACCTTTCCAGTTTCCTTGTATGTAAAGACCCATGTGGGTTAGCACAAATGTCAACTGTTGAATTGACCTAACTAAGCGTAGTTAGATTAGACAAGACAAATGATGTATTTTATTCTGCTACCAGAAAAATAAAGCATGTAAAATTAGTTAAAGCACAAACTATAGACAACGTGTATAAAAGGCTATTGAGTAGGATTAGAGGAAGAAACTTTTGTTCCGCAAACGATGGGCTAAAAATACCAAATTCGACATCATAAATAAGGTAACGATAATTCTTGAGGAAAAGATAACTAAAAATCCTCTCTTGCATTTATTACAGCATTTATTATTTTGGTTATTTACAAAAGACCTCACGTCTAAAAAAGTCCTACGCAAGAATCCACTTGATTGCCATTGTGCATCTTGAAGCACTTGGTAGGCCAATCCATAAGTGAACCTTGAACTGACTTGAGCGTCGGAAAAGTTTTTCGAGAGCCCCTCCTGGACCTTTCTGACATTTTGGGTGATTTTGTAGGACAAGCAAGGCATCCTTACTCGTAAAGATCTGGCTGCACAATTGTTAAACCACTAAGTTAAAGGCCTTCTCCAACTTGACCACTTCGATTACCTACTAATAGCGTGGTTAATTAAATATTTGATTGTTTTGATAATCTGACAGGAACAGAAGTTAAGAGAAAATGACATTGTTATTTTCTTAGTCTAACTTATTAAGAATGAAAAGTCATGTATAATTTTTAATGTTTTCTTAAAATATTTATTGTATTTATTTTGCTGCTATGATGCCATGCCCTTTAAGAAAGGCAATGTTAAAATAGAATAAGAATAGAAAAGCAATCAAAAATGGTGAGGGGAGAACAAAACAATACAAGCATGTGCGTGAGCAAAACTCTTCCCTAGCCATAGGTGTGCAAGCACAATGGTCTCAGTGAGCGCAATACCAAAGAGAATGACCAATTCTACAGATCACTAGGGTAGGCTACATCACAGGTAGAGATGGTCATGGGGCGGGTCTGGAGCAGGTTCAACCAGACCGGGACCCGGACCCTTTTAATTTTTTAGATCTAGACCCCGATCCGGACCCTAAGTGACCAAAATTTTCATACCCGGACCAAGACCCTTCGAATCTGATGGGTCTATGATCCTTAATGGAACCTTAGTGGGTCTAAAAAAAGTCTTGAATTTGTCAAATTTGAAATATTTGTAAGTCATTATATTTTTCGTTTATTTGTAAGAGAGTTATTATCGTATTTTACAAATATTTAATACTAATTTAACATCTAAAGTCGCATAAAGTTACCCATTTAGGCTTAAAAATAATAAACACTAGTTTGAGTCCATGAAATAAAGGTAATTGGGTTAGCATTTAGCAAGTAACATATATAATATTAACATATATAATATGATTATATATTATGATTATATAAAAAGAAAAAAATGTTGGCGGCAAAATTCATATGTAAAAGACAAATAAAAATAGACAATTTCATATTTATAAGGGTCCAAGGGCCGGGTCCATGGTCCAGATATTGAACCAGGACCCGCCAAAAATTTTTTAGATCCAGATACGACCTGGATCCGATGGGTCTCAAAAAATAAGACCCAGACCCTTAAAAAAGGAGCGGGTTTGGGGCGGGTCCAACAATGTCCTAAACCCGTGACCATCCCTAGTAATCAAGTATCCTACATAGCTTACTTTGTTGATAAAAAAACAAAAATAGCGACACTAAATTACAGAATTTTCATATAAATAGAAGGCAATAAAAGTCTTCCTTACACGGTTTTCATACTTTGGATAGTTTTACTTTAAATAGATAGTTTTACTTTAAATAGATAGGTTCATATAAATAGATAGTTTTACTTTAAATAAATTGTTTCATATTAAAAGATAGTTTTACTTTAAATAGATAGTTTCATATAAATAGATAGTTTTACTTTAAATAAAAGCTTTAGTAAAATTAAAAGTTACTATTTGAATGCTTACGTATGAAATTCTATGGGTAAAAATATGAACCCAAGCCCATTAGGGCTAACCCTGTTTAAGGAAGGGAAACTCCATCAAATCTGGCAGAGTGGAAGCCTTCGGGAGGAAATCAGGGAAGGTCTAATTCAGCAGTAGGAATACCCTCTGAAGTTGTTTCCAGTTTCCTTGTATGTAAAGACCCATGTGGGTTAGCACAAATGTCAATTGTTGAATTGACCTAACTAAGGGTAGTTAGATTAGGCAAGACAAATGATGTATTTTATTCTGCTACTAGAAGAATAAAGCGTGTAAAAGTAGTTAAAGCACAAAATATAGACAACGTGTATGAAACGCTATTGAGTAGGATTAGAGGAAGAAACTTCTGTTCCGCAAACGATGGACTATAAATACCAAGTTCAACATCATAAATGAGCTAACGGTAATTCTTGAGGAAAAGATAGCTAAAAATCCTCTCTTGCATTTATTACAGCATTTATTATTTTGATTATTTACAAAAGACCTCGTGTCTTAAAAAGTCCTACGCAATAATCCGCCTGATTGCGATTGTGCATCTTGAAGGACTTGGTAGGCCAATCCATAAGTGAACCTTGAACTGACTTGAGCGTCGGAGAAGGTTTCCGGGAGCCCCTCCTGGACCTTTCTGACATTTTGGGTGATTTTGTAGGACAAGCAAGGCATCCTTACGCGTAAGGTTCTGGCTGCATAACTGGTAAAGAATTAAGTCAAAGGCCTTCTCGAACTTGACCACTTCGATTACCTACTAATAGCGTGGTTCATTAAATATTTGATTGTTCTGATAATCAGACATGAATAGAAGTTAAGAGAAAATGACATTTTTATTTTCTTAGTCTAACTTATTAACTATGAAAAGTAATGTATAATTTTTATTGTTTTCTTTAAATATTTATTATATTTATTCTGCTGCTATGATACCATGCCCTTCAAGAATGGGCAATGTTAAAATAGAATGAGAATAGAAAAGCCATCAAAAATGGTGAGCGGAGAACAGAACAATACAAGAATGTGCGTGAGCAAAACTCTTCCATAGCCATAGGTGTGCAAGTACAATGGTCTCAGTGAGCGCAATACCAAAGAGAATGACCAATTCCACATATCACTAGGGTAGGGTACATCACAGGTAGGGATGGTCATGGGGCGGGTCTGGAGCGGGTCCAACCAGGACTCGGCCCTGGACCCTTTTAATTTTTTGAGATCCAAACCCGGATCCGGACCCTAAGGGTCCAAAATTTTCAGACCCGAACCCAGACCCTTCGAATTTGATGGTTTTATGATCCTTAATGGATCCTTAGTGGGACTAAAAAAAAGTCTTGAATTTGTCAAATTTGAAATATTTGTAAGTCATTATATTTTTCGTATTTTTGTAAGAGAGTTATTATTGTATCTTGCAAATATTTAATACTAATTTAACATCTAAACTCGCATAGCGTTACCCATATAGGCATAAATATAATATACACTAGTTTGAGTCCAGGAAATAAGGGTAATTGGGTTAGCATTTAGCAAGTAACATATATATTATGATTATATATTATGATTATATAAAAAGAAAAAAATGTTGGCGGCAAAATTCATATGTAAAAGACAAATAAAAATAGACAATTTCATATTTATAAGGGTCCAAGGGGCAGATCCAGGGTCCAAATATTGGACCCGGACCCGCCAAATATTTTTTAGATCCATATACAACCCGGATCGGATGGGTCTCAAAAAAAAAAGACCCAGACCCTTAAAAAAGGGGTGGATTTGGGGCGGGTCCAACAAGGTTTTAGACCCGTGACCATCCCTAGTAATCAAGTATCCTACATAACTTACTTTGTTGATAAAAAAACAAAAATGACGACACTAAATTACAGAAGTTTTTTATAAATAGATGGTAATAAAAGTGTTCCCTACACGGTTTTCATACTTTGGATAGTTTTACTTTAAATAGATAGTTTTACTTTAAATAGATAGGTTCATATAAATAGATAGTTTTACTTTAAATAGATAGTTTCATTTAAATAGATAGTTTTACTTCAAATAGATAGTTTTACTTTAAATAGATAGTTTCATATAAAGAGATAGTTTTAATTTAAATGAAAGCTTTAGTAAAATTAAAAGTTACTATTTCAATGCTTTCGTTGGAAGTTGTATGGGTAAAAATATGAACCCAAGCCCATTAGGGCTAACCCTGTTTAAGGAAGGGAAACTCCATTAAATCTGTCAGAGTAGAAACCTTCGGGAGGAAATCAAGGGAAGATCTGAGTCAGCAGTAGGAATACCCTTTGAAGTTGTTTCCAGTGTCCTTGTATGTAAAGACCCATGTGGGTTAGCACAAATGTCAACTGTTGAATTGACCTAACAAAGGATAGTTAGATTAGACAAGACAAATGATGTATTTTTTTCTGCTACTAGAAGAATAAAGCGTGTAAAATTAGTTAAAGCACAAAATATAGACAACGTGTATGAAACACTATTGAGTAGGATTAGAGGAACAAACTTCTGTTCCGCAAACGATGGGCTATAAATACTAAGTTCGACATCATAAATGAGGTAACGATAATTCTTGAGGAAAAGATAACTAAAAATCCTCTCTTGCATTTATTACAGCATTTATTATTTTGATTATTTACAAAAGACCTCACGTCTAAAAAAGTCCTACGCAACAATCAACATGATTGCCATCGTGCATCTTGAAGGACTTGGTAGGCCTATCCATAAGTGAACCTTGAACTGACTTGAGCGTCGGAGAAGGTTTCTAGGAGCCCCTCCCGGACCTTTCTGACGTTTTGGGTGATTTTGTAGGACAAGCAAGGCATCCTTACTCGTAAAGATTTGGCTGCATAATTGGTAAAGCATTAAGTCAAAGGCCTTGTCCAACTTGACCACTTCGATTACCTACTAATAGCGAGGTTAATTAAATATTTGATTGTTCTGATAATCAGACAAGAACAGAAGTTAAGAGAAAATGACATTGCTATTTTCTTAGTCTAACTTATTAACTATGAAATGTCATGTATAATTTTTATTGTTTTCTTGAAATATTTATTGTATTTATTCTGCTGCTATGATGACATGCCCTTCAAGAAAGTCAATGTTAAAAAAGAATGAGAATAGAAAAGCAATAAAAAATGGTGAGCGGAGAACAGAATAATACAAGCATGTGCGTGAGCAAAACTCTTCCCTAGCCATAGGTGTGCAAGTACAATGGTCTCAGTGAGCGCAATACCAAAGAGAATGAACCAATTCCACAGATTACTAGGGTAGGCTACATCACAGGTAGGGATGGTCATGGGGCAGGTCTGGAGAAGGTCCAACCAGACTCGGACCCGGACGCTTTTAATTTTTTTAGATCCAGACCCGGATCCGGACCCTAAGGGACCAAAATTTTCATACCCGGACCCTAGTCCCTTCGAATCTTATGGGTCTATGATGTTTAATGGATCCTTAGTGGGTCTAAAAAGTCTGGAATTTTTCCAATTTGAAATATTTGTAAGTCATTATATTTTTCGTATATTTGTAAGAGAGTTATTATCGTATTTTACAAATATTTATTACTAATTTAACATCTAAACTCGTATAGCGTTACCCTTATAGGCAGAAAAATTCATATGTAAAAGACAAATAAAAATAGACAATTTCTTCTTTATAAGGGTCCAAGGGGCGGGTCCAGGGTCCGATTTTGGACCCGGACCCGCCAAATATTTTTTAGATCCAGATACGACCTAGATCCGATGGGTCTCAAAAAATAAGACCCAGACCCTTAAAAAAAGGGGCGGGTCTGGGGCGGATCCAACAAGGTCCTAGACCCGTGACCATCCCTAGTAATCAAGTATCCTACATAGCTTACTTTGTTGATAAAAAAACAAAAATGACGACACTAAATTACAGAAGTTTCATATAAATAGATGGCAATAAATTAAAAGTCTTCCCTACACGGTTTTCATACTTTGGATAGTTTTACTTTAAATAGATAATTTTACTTTAAATAGATAGGTTCATATAATAGATAGTTTCATATAAATAGATAGTTTTACTTTAAATATATAGTTTTAATTTAAATAGATAGTTTCATATAAATAGATAGTTTTACTTTAAATGAAAGCTATAGTAAAATTAAAAGTTACTATTTCAATGCTTACGTTAGAAGTTGTATGGTTAAAAATATGAACCCAAGCCCATTAAAGCTAACCCTATTTAAGGAAGGGAAACTACATCAAAACTGCCAGATTGGAAGCCTTCGGGAGGAAATTAGGGAAAGTCTAAGTCAGCGGTACGAATACCCTTTGAAGTTGTTTCCAGTTTCCTTGTATGTAAAGACCCATGTGGGTTAGCACAAATGTAAACTGTTGAATTGACCTAACTAAGGGTAGTTAGATTAGACAAGACAAATGATGTATTTTATTCTGCTACAAGAAGAATAAGGCGTGTAAAAGTAGTTAAAGCATAAAATATAGACAACGTTTATGAAATGCTATTGAGTAGGATTAGAGGAAGAAACTTCTGTTCCGCAAACGATGGACTATAAATACCAAGTTCGACATCATAAATGAGGTAACGATAATTCTTGAGGAAAAGATAACTAAAATTCCTTTCTTGCATTTATTACAGCATTTATTATTTTGATTATTTACTAAAGACCTCGCGTCTAAAAACGTCCTACGCAATAATCCACCTTATTCCCATTGTGCATCTTGAAGGACTTGGTAGGCCAATCCATAAGTGAACCTTGAACTGACTTGAGCGTCGGAGAAGGTTTTCGGGAGCCCCTACCGGACCTTTCTGACATTTTGGGTGATTTTGTTAGACAAGCATGGCATCCTTACTCGTAACGATCTGGCTGCATAACTGGTAAAGCATTAAGTCAAAGGCCTTCTCCAACTTGACCACTTCGATTACCAACAAATAGCGTGGTTAATTAAATGTTTGATTATTCTGATAATCAGACAGGAACAGAAGTTTAGAGAAAATGACATTGTTATATTCTTAGTCTAACTTATTAACTATGAAAAGTCATGTATAACATTTATTGTTTTCTTAAAATATTTATTATATTTATTCTGCTGCTATGATGTCATGGCTTTTAAGAAAGGCAATGTTAAATTAGAATGAGAATAGAAAAGCAATCAAAAATGGTGAGCGGAGAACAGAACAATACAAGTATGTGCGCGAGCAAAAATCTTCCCTAGCCATAGGAGTGCAAGTACAATGGTCTCAGTGAGCGCAATACCAAAGAAAATGACCAATTCCACATATCACTAGGGTAGGCTACATCACAGGTAGGGATGGTCATGGGCACGGTCTGGAGCGGGTCCAACCAGACTCGGACCCGGACCGTTTTAATTTTTTGAGATCCAGACCCGAATCCGGACCCTAAGGGTCCAAAATTTTCATACCCGGATCCAAACCCTTCGAATCTGATGGTTCTATGATCCTTAATGGATCCTTAGTGGGTTTAAAAAAAGTCTTGAATTTGTCAAATTTGAAATATTTGTAAGTCATTATATTTTTCGTATATTTGTAAGAGAGTTATTATCGTATTTTACAAATATTTAATACTAATTTAACATCTAAACTCGTATAGCGTTACCCATATAGGCTTAAATATAATAAACACTAGTTCGAGTCCATGAAATAAGGGTAATTGTGTTAGCATTTAGCAAGTAACGTATATATTATGATTATATAAAATGAAAAAATGTTGGCGGCAAAATTCATATGTAAAAGACAAATAAAAATAGACAATTTCATATTTATAAGTGTCCAAAGGGCGGGTTCAGGGTCCAGATATTGGACCCGAACGCGCCATATATTTTTTAGATCCAGATATAACTCGAATCCGATGTGTCTCAAAAAATAAGACACAGACCCTTAAAAAAGAGGCGGGTCTGGGGCGGGTCCAACAAGGTCTTAGACCCGTGACCATCCCTAGTAATCAAGTGTCCTACATAGCTTACTTTGTTGATAAAAAAACAAAAATGACGACACTAAATTACAGAAGTTTCATATAAATAGATGGTAATAAAAGTCTTCCCTACACGGTTTTCATACTTTGGATAGTTTTACTTTAAATAGATAGTTTTAGTGTAAATAGATTGGTTCATATAAATAGATAGTTTTACTTTAAATAGATAGTTTCATATAAAAAGTTAGTTTTACTTTAAATAGATAGTTTCATATAAATAGATAGTTTTACTTTAAATGAAAGCTTTAGTAAAATTAAAAGTTATTATTTCAATGCTTTCGTTGGAAGATGTATGGGTAAAAATATGAACCCAAGCCCATTAGGACTAACCCTGTTCAAGGAAGGGAAACTCCATCAAATCTGCCAGAATGGAAGCCTTCGGGAGGAAATTAGGGAAGGTCTGAGTCAGCTGTAGGAATACCCTCTGAAGTGGTTTCCAGTTTCCTTGTATGTAAAGACCCATACGGGTAAACACAAATGTCAACTGTTGAATGGACCTAACTAAGGGTAGTTAGATTAGACAAGACAAATGATGTATTTTATTCTGCTACTAGAAGAATAAAGCGTGTAAAAGTAGTTAAAGCACAAAATATAGACAACGTGTATGAAACGCTATTGAGTAGGATTAGAGGAAGAAACTTCTGTTCCGCAAACGATGGACTATAAATACCAAGTTCGACATCATAAATGAGGGTAACGATAATTCTTGAGGAAAAGATAACTAAAAATCCTCTCTTGCATTTATTACAACATTTATTATTTTGATTATTTACAAAAGACCTCACGTCTAAAAAAGTCCTATGCAATAATCCACCTGATTGCCATTGTGCATCTTAAAGGACTTGGTAGGCCAATCCATAAGTGAACCTTGAACCGACTTGAGCGTCGGAGAAGGTTTCCGGGAGCCCCTCCCGCAACTTTCTGACATTTTGGGTGATTTTGTAGGACAAGCAAGGCATCCTTACTCGTAAAGATCTGGCTGCATAACTGGTAAAGCATTAAGTCAAAGCCCTTCTCCAACTTGACCACTTCGATTACCTACTAATAGCGTGGTTAATTAAATGTTTGATTGTTCTGATAATCAGACAGGAACAGAAGTTCAGAGAAAATGACATTGTTATCTTCTTAGTCTAACTTATTAACTATGAAAAGTCATTTATAATTTTTATTGTTTTCTTAAAACATTTATTGTATTTATTCTGCTGCTATGATGTCATGCCCTTCAAGAAAGGCAATGTTAAAATAGAATGAGAATAGAAAAGCAATCAAAAATGGTGAGCGGAGAACAGAACAATACAAGCATGTGAGTGAGCAAAACTCTTCCCTAGCCATAGGTGTGCAAGTACAATGGTCTCAGTGAGCGCAATACCAAAGAGAATGACCAATTACACAGATCACTAGGTTAGGCTACATCACAGGAAGGGATGGTCATGGGGCCGGTCTGGAGCGGGTCCAACCAGACTCGGACTTGGACCCTTTTAATTTTTTGAGATCTATACCTGGATTCGGACCCTTAGGGTCCAAAATTTTCAGACCTGGACCCAGACCTTTCGAATCTGATGGTTCATTGATCCTTAATGGATCCTTAGTGGGTCTAAAAAAAGTCTTTAATTTGACAAATTTGAAATATTTGTAAGTCATTATATTTTTCGTATATTTGAAAGTGAGTTATTATCGTATTTTACAAATATTTAATACTAATTTAACATCTAAACTCGCATAGCGTTACCCATATAGGCTTAAATATAATAAACACTAGTTCGAGTCCATGAAATAAGGGTAATTGGGTTAGCATTTAGCAAGTAACAAATATATTATGATTATATAAAAAGAAAAAATGTTGGCGGCAAAATTCATATATAAAAGACAAATAAAAATAGACAATTTCATATTTATTAGGGTCCAAAGGGCGGGCCTAGGGTCCAGATATTGGACCCGGACCCGCCAAATATTTTTAAGATCCAGATGCAACCCGAATCCGATGGGTCTCAAAAAAAAAGACCCAGACCCGCCAAATTAAAAGTTACTATTTCAATGCTTCCGTTGGAAGATGTATGGATAAAAATATGAACCCAAGCCCATTAGGGCTAACCCTGTTTAAGGAAGGGAAACTCCATCAAATTTGCCAGAATGGAAGCCTTCGAGAGGAAATCAGGGAAGGTTCTGAGTCAGCAGTAGGAATACCCTCTGAAGTTGTTTCCAGTTTCCTTGTATGTAAAGACCCATATGAGTTAGCAAAAATGTCAACTGTTGATAAAAAAAGAGGCGGGTCTAGGGCGGGTCCAGATACAACTAGAATCCGATGTGTCTCAAAAAATAAGACACAGACCCTTAAAAAAGAGGCGTGTCTGGGGCGGGTCCAACAAGGTCTTAGACCCGTGACCATCCCTAGTAATCAAGTGTCCTACGTAGCTTACTTTGTTGATAAAAAAACAAAAAAGACGACACTAAATTATAGAAGTTTCATATAAATAGATGGTAATAAAAGTCTTCCCTAAACGGTTTTTCATACTTTGTATAGTTTTACTTTAAATAGATAGTTTTACTTTAAATAGATAGGTTCATATAAATAGATAGTTTTACTTTAAATAGATAGTTTCATATAAATAGATAGTTTTACTTTAAATAGATTGTTTCATATAAATAGATAGTTTTACTTTAAATGAAAGCTTTAGTAAAATTAAAAGTTACTATTTCAATGCTTTCGTTGGAAGTTCTATGGGTAAAAATATGAACCCATGCCCATTAGGGCTAACCCTGTTTAAAGAAGGGAAACTCCATCAAATCTACCAGAGTAGAAGCCTTCGGGAGGAAATCAGGGAAGGTCTGAGTCAGTATTAGGAATACCCTTTGAAGTTGTTTCCAGTTTCCTTGTATGTAAAGACCCATGTGAGTTAGCACAAATGTCAACTGTTGAATTGACCTAACTAATGGTAGTTAAATTAGACAAGACAAATGATGTATTTTATTCTGCTACTAGAAGAATAAAGCCTGTAAAAGTAGTTAAAGCACAAAATATAGACAACGTGTATGAAACGCTATTGAGTAGGATTAGAGGAAGAAACTTCTGTTCCGCAAACGATGGACTATAAATACCAAGTTCGACATCATAAATGAGGTAAAGATAATTCTTGAGGAAAAGATAACTAAAAATCCTCTCTTGCATTTATTACAGCATTTATTATTTTGATTATTTACAAAAGACCTCACGTCTAAAAAAGTCCTACGCAATAATCCACCTGATTGCCATTGTGCATTTTGAAGGACTTGGTAGGCCAATCCATAAGTGAACCTTGATCTGACTTGAGCGTCGGAGAAGGTTTCCGGGAGCCCCTCCCGGACCTTTCTGACATTTTGGGTGATTTTGTAGGACAAGTAGGGGTGTTCAAAATTACCCGACCCGCCCGACCCGACCCGCCGACCCGTCGACCCGGCTCATAAATAGCGGGTCAAAATTTTTAAAAAGTTGACACTTGCGGGTCGGGTACCCGACCCGTCTTAACCGGGTCGGGTCATGGGCCGGTATTTAAATGATCCGGGTACCCGCTAAATACCCGTTAACTTTTTTTTAATATAAATACTCATTTTTTTAGGGTTTGCTTTTAATTATCATAACTTACCCAATATAAACAGAAATATAGTTAATAATATGCTGTAACAAGCTCCGTCCGATTTGGGTACCTCACTTAGTTAATAATATGTTGTAATTACAAGCTCTGTTCTTTGGTTTTGATTTTCGCTTTCCATCCATGTACGCGTTTTCGCCCTTGAATCTGTCTTAGTGCAAGCTGACGAAAACATGTTCCATAATATTTGTGAAAAGATATCTTTTACAAGCAGTGACTCAACTAAAATGGCTTGTATTGTTTTTACAGATTATTACTTTGTAGTGTTTTTACAACCAGGACAAATAGCTTGTATTGCCAGCTTAGCTAATAGATTGTCAAATGGTGTACATTAAGCTATAGTACACAAAAAGTGACTCAACCAAAATCTACATTCTATAATTTAACCGTGCATAATAATGTGCAACAGCCCCAAATCCAAATTGGCAACTACTTTCCAAAATTCAAGCTTGATCAATACGAATTAGAAAAATTCTACCTAAATATAGCCTAATATCTACTCGGAATTCGATCTTAAAAATAATAATAAAATTTGAAAAATCATCAAAAATAATACCCGGGTACCCGGTGTCCCGACCCGTTTTATCCGGGTACCCGCTAATCGGGTACCCGTATTAAATGGGCCGGGACACGGGCCGCAAAATAGGTACCCGGCTAACCGGGTACCCGGTAATGAACACCCCTAAGGACAAGCAAGGCATCCTTACTCGTAAAGATCTGGCTGCTTAACTGGAAACTCATTAAGTCAAAGGCCTTCTCAAATTTGACAACTTCGATTACCTACTAATAGCGTGGTTAATCAAATATTTGATTGTTCTGATAATCAGACAGGAACAGAAGTTAAGTGAAAATGACATTGTTATTTTTTTAGTCTAACTTATTAACTATAAAAGTCATGTATAATTTTAATTGTTTTCTTTAAATATTTATTGTATTTATTATGCTACTATGATGCCATGCCCTTCAAGAAAGGGAATGTTAAATTAGAATGAGAATAGAAAAGCAATCAAAAATGGTCAAAGAAGTTAAAGAAGTAACATTGTATATAAATGGTCAAAGAAAATGGCCAAAAAAATTATCTCTTCGTTACTTCTTTCACCATTTTCTTTATCTTAAAGAGGTAACAATTTCTTTAAGAGATAACAATCAAAAATTGAGAGTGTATATAAATGACCATATGCTGACTTTTTGCTTGTATAAGTAACGAAAACAAAATAGATAGTAATCTCCGAATTTTTGATTGTTATCTCTTAAAGAAAATGTTACTTCTTTGAGATAACAGAATAAAGGACCATATCTCTACAAATTCGTTATCTCCACCGAGCTAGGAATTTGTATGATGACTTTTTGTTATCTCAAAGAAGTAACTTTGTTATCTCTTCGTTATTTCTTTGACCATTTATATATGTGTGTATATATATATATATATATATATATATATATATATATGTATATATATGTGTGTATATATATATATATATATATATATATATATATATATATATATATATATATATATATATATATATATATATATATATATATATATATATATATATATATATATATATATATATATATATATATATATATATATATATATATATATATATATATATATATATATATATATATATATATATATATATATATATATATATATATATATATATATATATATATATATATATATATATATATATATATATATATATATATATATATATATTTTTTTTTTGTCAATTGATTTGTATTATATACCCAAAAATATAGATACAGAGGGGGAAAACGCTCGGACTGTAAATTAACTACAGACCAAGCCACCAAAAACGTTATCACTCACAACTAAAAGGGAGCGATAACCCAAAAAAGAATAACTACCAAAAGCTACATAGATACAAGCATATCACTCATTCTACTACTAACCCTCCCTGCATCTCTAAAGATAATCAGATCATACAGCTCTTTCTGGCTAAAATTACGATTGTCAAAAATTTTTCCATTCCGCTGTTTCCAAATGCAGTATATCATCTCAGTCCATACAGCAACAATCAATTTGGCTCTGTCAGTTTTCTTCCTATTGAGCTTGGTCATGAGTCTTATCTCCGCCTGAAAATCAGCCTCATCTAGTCTCTCACGAAGGAAACTGAAAATCTGGGTGCGGATGCCCTTTGCATTTTGGCAATCGAACACAAGATGCTGGATAGATTCAGAAGCTCCATTACAAAGTACACACTTATCATCTGTGGTATCTATCCATTTCACAATGCGGTCTTTCGTTGCAAGCCTATTCTGAATTGCTAACCAAGTTATGAACTTTGCGCTTGGACTGGCGTAGTTCTTTATCATGATGTTACCCCATGGCACTCGAGGCGTATCCTCCATCAGACGGTTATACACTCCACCTATAGAGAAGTTAGGATCATTTATGAATTGATCCCATCCCCCTAGCTTATCTACAAGATAGCTGTGTTTTATGATCTTCTTGAAGACCCACGAGGCGTGAATGGAAACTCGCACATTCCTGATATCTTGATTGCTCATATAATAGCTATGCACCCATTTTACCCATAGATTGTCTTTTTCCGAGCTAAGTTCCAGAGATGCTTCAACAGGGCGGCTTTGTTCCACGTGTGCATGTCTTTAAGGTTCAGACCACCCTTAGAGAGAGGCTGGGACATTTGGTTCCAAGACACAGCAGCTTTCCTAGAAATACCCTCTTTACCGGTCCAGATGAAGGATCTGCAGATGCTTTCAACCATTTTAATCAGCTTTTTCGGGAGGCAGAAGAATTGAGCCCAAAAGTTCTGGATTCCACCGATAACACTACGAACAAGTTGAACTCTCCCTGCATAGGACAACAGACGCGAGGACCAGTAGCCGATACGACCCACAATCTTATCCACCAGAGGCCGGCAATCCCTAGAATTGAGCTTTTTAGAATGTAAAGGGACCCCCAGATATCGGAAAGGGAAGGTGCCTTCAACCATTTGGAGGAAATGAAGCAGTCTGTTTTTGGTCTGGCAATCAACCCCCGAGAAGTAAACATTGCTTTTGTTGACATTGGCTTCCAGCCCTGAAGATCTAGAGAAATTCTGGAACGTGTTCATGCTACTCTGGATGGACATCTTATCAGCTCGACAGAACAAAAGGAGATCATCAGCAAAAAGGAGGTGGGTGATGTTCTCTTTCTTGCATTTAGGGTGGTAGTGGAAGTTCCCATTATGCTTCTGCTCCTGCATGAGTCTGGACAGATACTCCATAGCTATAGCAAACAAGTAAGGGGAGATGGGGTCACCCTGACGAAGACCTCTTTTAGCTGCAAAGGGCTTGATGGGAGCACCATTAACCAACACAGAGAAAGATACGGTGGTGACACACGCTTTAATCCAATTTACAAACAAAGGAGGAAAACCCATTTCGGCCATGACTGAGAAAAGGAAGTTCCAGCTGATCGAGTCATAAGCTTTCCTGAGGTCCATCTTGATCATACATCGCGGGCTGTTATTCTTACGAGAGTAACCTTTAATGATCTCAGCAGCTAAGAGGATGTTGTCCGCCATTTGTCTTCCTGGAATAAACCCTGACTGAGCCTGATCTATCACTGTGCCCATAACTTTCTGGAGTCTCCCTGCGATGATTCTAGAGATGATCTTGTAAATGACATTGCAGCAAGCAATCGGTCTGAAATCTCCAACCTTGTTCGCATTTGTCACTTTGGGGATAAGGGTGACAGCAGTGCAATTGAGAGGGAGAAACATCTCACTATGGTCGAAGAAACCTTTGATGGCACTGATTAGGTCCTCCTTGATGATATCCCAGGCTTTTTTGTAGAAGTGAGCATTGAAGCCATCAATCCCTGGAGCCTTATTGTCATTCATACCAAACACAGCTTCTTTGATCTCTACCTCATCTACAACCTGAATAAGCATTTGGGTACTTTGGTTGTCTAACTGGAGCCCATTCCTCATAATTTTCCTATCGATCCCCCTGAGATTTGTTGATTCAGTGCCTTGGAGGTTTTGATAAAACTTTGTGATTTCTTCATGGATACCCTTTGTGGAATTGACCCAGCTGCCGTCTGACAATTGTAATTCGGTAATACTATTTGCAGCTCTTCTTTCTTTCATGGATGCGTGAAAATATGCTGTGCTTTCATCTCCATTTTTGAGCCAATTAATTCTGGATTTTTGAAGTAGAGCTTTTTCATCAATTTTCCTCCACTTACGGATCTGGGTTGTGGCCTCTTTCTCCTTATGGTGATACTCCTCATTTGTAGGGTCATCTCGGAGTTGAGTCTGCACATGATCAAGGGTTTCCTCCCATTTTCTGATTTTATCATCAATCCCAGCGAATTCTCGGACATGCAGTTTTTTCAAAGCTTTTTTGACATTATTCAACTGGTACCATATTTTCTGGAGCCCTGAGCCTTTGACTTTTAGCTGCCACGCTTCTTGAACAATTTTGAGGAAGTCTTTGTGCTCACACAAGTAATTGAGGAACCGGAAAGGACTCTTCTGTTGCTGCAGATGGTTATCTAGTTTTAGGATAAGGGGGGTATGATCTGAAGTCTGGGGGTTGGCGTAGTTGACTGTAGCTTGACTAAACGTTGTCAACCATTGTAGATTACCAATCGCATGATCAATTTTCGTCAGTGTCCGCTGCTCCCCACATTCTTTGTTAGACCAGGAATAGTAGTGTCCCCGCTCCCTCAAAGGATGAAGCTCTTTGGTCTCCAACCACTGCTGCATGTCATGAGTCTCGTAGGTTGTAACCATAGAGCCATTCTTCCTGTGATCTTCCTTATAAACAGCATTATAGTCACCAATAAAAACACACGGAGAATTGAAGTCGATCTTTTCGAGTTCTTGCCACAAGATTTTCCTGTCTCTCACATTATGCATCCCATATATGAAAACCGTATAGAAGCTTTGGCTAGAATTGATTGGAGTAATTTTTGTAGCAATGAATTGTTGGTGGGAAGAGCATTCCTCCACTTTGCACTGATCTTGTCTCCAACCTACCCACACACGGCCTTTATCATGATGATTATAGTTGGCTATCCACTTCCATTTGTTCCCTAGCTTTTGTTGAATTTTATTGGCTTTTTGTGCCTTGATTTTAGTCTCCAACAAACCTACAACACAGATATTTTTAGTCGCAAGAAAGCTTTTCACCTCCTTGACTTTAGCGGGGCTATTCATGCCCCTCACGTTCCATGAAGCTATTATCATTGCTCCGAGGGAATTAAGGGGTTCCCGTCCCCATGATGTGTTGAAAGTAAAGCGAACTCTGTATTATGATCAATTCCCTTTGTTTCATCCTCAATGTTGCTGTCTTTACTATTCTGATTACGAACCCTCCTAGCCACTTTTCCCGGAGCAACCGGGGTCCACTCATCACGATCCAGCCCCGCAGCAGCACCTACTGCAGTGTCACTGTGCTGCCCCTCATTTTTGCTGTCACTGTGCTGCGCCTTCTGCCCCCCGTCAGTAGCTGACTGTGAAGGCAGCAGCTCATATGTGCTGTGCTGATCAGGAGGGAGTGAAGCTGCCTGCCCCCCTGCTACGTTTGTACCTGCAGCAGCACTGTGTTGGTGCTCAATGTGAACCTCCTGCCCTTGTTTTGAATTCAAATCTCCTAGAGCATTGATTTTGGTTCTAATCTCCTCCACACTAGTAACCCCTTCTATAATTCGGGCAATATTTGTGGGAATCCATCTTTTTGTATTCCCTTTTGGTTTTCCTTCCTCCACTTGCTTACTTCCTCTTTGATTCTCTGTGTTACTTTCTTCCTTGCACTCATGCCCTACTTTGTGACACTTCTGACAATAGTAAGGTCGCCATTCCGGTATGGCTTTTTGTATAAACTCCCTTCCTGACTCATCTCTCACCTTAATCTCTTTAATGAACTCCTGTGTAATGTCCACCTCAACAAGAACTCTAGCATATGAAACTTTTAATTGCTTCGCAGTACAATCATCAGCTATAATCGGAACACCCACAGCACTCACAATTCTACTCAAAGTTTCAACACCCCAACAATGCAATGGAAGGCTAGGGAGTCTAATCCAAACAGGGATAACTCTCAAGATCTCCTCCTGAAAATCAAAGGTTTTACTCCATCTTTTAACAACCATGGGTGCCCTATTCAGAAAGTATGGTCCCCCATTGAGAATCTCCTCACATTCTTTCTCATTTGCAAATTTCACAATAAAATATCCCTCTTCATGAGTATGAATCACAGGCATATTCGCACAAGTCCAATGTTTTCTAATATAGCCCCTAAGTATGTCACTTGAGATGTTACCACCTACAACATATATCACAACAGCTGATTCCCACACACTAATTAATTCTACAACATCATTCGACTCAATTTGGACTATATGTTGACCATTTTCAATCAAGGGAGGAATGTATTTTAGTGGCAATCCAATTTGAGTCTTTGAGGGGGTTACCTTGTCCTTCCATGAAGGAAGGGTTGTCAATTTAGGAACTCCATGAGATCTAATTTCTGATGTGGAAGTGTTTAAAGCAGGAAAATCAGCTTCAAATGTTTCCCTATTCTCTGTCGGCACCGCTGGCATTGGATTTGAGCAGGTAGGATTCTGAATTTTCTTAAATTGTGCTTGTAAATCAGCCATTTGCTGTCTCAAAGCATCGACCTCAGCTCTTCCCCAGACTTCTTCCTCCTCCTCGTCGGATTCCAAATTGTCTGCTAGTGGAATCGAATTGGACAAATTATCAGCTGGACCCTCCATCTCTTGTCCTTCCCCAAGCGAAGAATTATTGCTCGCTTCAATTTTTTCGTCAGTAGCCCTAGAAGTCGAATTACTCCTTGTAACCATTGAAGTTTCTTTTAAGATCTCACCTCTACCTCTCCCACCACGACCCCTGCTTGCTCTACCACCTCTCATGGTGTTTTGTTGCCGGAAAAGATGAAAAACGCCGAGAGGGAGACGGCTAACAGCCCATCCACCACCCAGACATTCTCTGTATTATATATATATATATATATATATATATATATATATATATATATATATATATATATATATATATATATATATATATATATATATATATATATATATATATATATATATATATATATATATATATATATATATATATATATATATATATATATATATATATATATATATATATATATATATATATATATATATATATATATATATATATATATATATAACAAATGATCAAACAACTTAACTTAATTGATCATGAACCAACAATAACCAATTGCCAATTCAACTCTAATATAGTATCTCTTCTGGTACCAAGTAGGAAGAACAATGATAAAAAATTGAGACTTTTATAGTAAACTAGTATAAAACCCCGTGCAATGCACGAAATTTTTAATACGAAGATGTATATAAATATATTTTTAAAAAACATGCAGTGATAATTTATAATTAAATTACCATATAAAGCTGAAATAATAAATAATAATTGTTAAAATACGGTAATATGAAATTTTATATGTGTTATAAATTGAAATAGTTTGTAGATAAATAAAATAAATAATTGGTTGATTACTTAATTTTATTAGTCACTTAAGCCAATCTCAGCAAATAAAATTCTTTAATCTAGCGTGGCTCCAAAAGAATGAACGTGTAATTTTGAGTCTTTTTTTCAAATTGTATGATGATTAGTTGAAATAATTTCTATAACTAAATCAGTCTAAATTTTAATAAATTATTTAATATAATCTAAATACTTCTTACTTTATTTTGTTTTAAAATTTCTCTAGTAGTAGTTTATTAAGATATATATATGATTAATATTTTATGGGAAATTCCAAATGGTAACCCTGAGGTTTTGGGTTTTCCACGTGGTAACCAAAATTTTTAAAAAATCCACATGGTAACCCTGAGGTTTACCAAATTGTTTCACCACCAAGACCTTTTTACACATAAAATGTTAGCAAAACGTTAAGAAACATTAATTTCGAAGCTTTAAGGCTGTTGTACGCCTATATATACGACTCACCATTTTAAATGCCATCAGTCTCAACTATTTTTCTCAAAATATAAAGGAAAAATTACCGTGAATAATACGAACTTTCACTAATTTCCCTACAATAATACGAACTTTTAATTAACCGTGAATAATACCAACTTTGATGTGGATTTCCCTTTAGCATCCTTAACTTGTTGGTAACCTACAAATGTAGGTCAATTTGCCAAAAAATAAAAGGAAAATAGAAAAAAAAATTTTAAATGCAATAAAAATTTAAAAGTTTATTGCCTACAATATAATAATAATAAGAAAAAATTACCGTGAATAATACGAACTTTCAATGATTTCCCTACATTAATACGAACTTTCGATTAATCCCTTTTTTTTTTTACAAGTTAACCTACAATTGTAGGTTACCAATAGGTTAAGGATGCTAGAGGGAAATCCACATCAAAGTTGGTATTATGCAGGGTTAATTGAAAGTTTATATTATTGTAGGGAAATTAATGAAAGTTCGTATTATTCCCGGTAATTTTTCCAAATATAAACTCAAATTCTACCATCTTTGGATTTAGGAAAAAAATATGATTTGGATGAAAAATGGTAGATTTGAGGGTTATATTTTGGGGAAAAAGGTTCAAATTGATGGCATTTCGAATGTTGAGTCGCATAAATATGCATACAACAGCCATAAAGCTTCAAAATTAACGTTTGCTAAAAAGGTCATGATGGAACATTTACCTAAACCTCAGGGTTACCGCGTGGATTTTTTAAAAGTTTTGGTTACCACGTGGAAAACCCAAAACCTCAGGGTTATCACGTGGAATTTCCCATATTTTATTCTCTAATTTGTAATTTTAACTTTGTTAATATCATCTTAATGATTCTTAATTTAATGTTTACATCCTCTTATTCAATCTATAGATTAGAATATTAATTGATTGTCAAATCTTTGATTGAAGTAGATTGATCGACTATTTAATTAATTTATTTAAATACTCCAATAGAAAATTACATATGACAAGTGCTCTAGAAATTTGACACTTGGCTTTTTACAACTCTTTTAATAGATGTTATGATTAACTAAATATTGCAAAATTACTTTATCATATTACTATATAGTACTATTAGCCCATTAAATTGTTACTCCCTCCAATTCTCTTTAGATGTCCCATTTGCTTGGGCACGGTTACTAAGGGTGGTGTGAGATCCATTAAAAATGTGGTAGTTGGGTATTTTAATTGATTAAATTAATTGTAAAGATGGTAGTTGGGGTGTTATAAGTAGTAAAAGTGGGGTATTTTGGTCATTACTTGTGTAAACATGGGTATTTAGGTAAACAAATTGACAAAAAAGGAAATGTGACAATTGATATGAATTTGTCAAATAAGTAAATGTGACAACTAAATATAATTGGAGGGAGTATTACTTATTAAATAATAAAAATTTAAAATAATTTAAATATAAAAACTTTTTGATAAGATTTGTGTTGGTCCAAATTGTTAGCTAATTACAAAAATTCGTGCAATGTTTTTCAAGAGTGCATCTTATGGTGAAAAAAATATTACTCTTGTCCACATGATGAATTCCGATGCATATTTTTTTGGACTATTCAGTGTACATTGCTCGTATGACTAAATTTAATTGGTCTATATTATGTTTATATTTTTTTCATATTTCTCTTTTTCCCTTAAATTCAATTTGCAGTTTATTTGATTTTAGTTTGTTATATGACATTTGTCATGTTTTAATTTTGATTATGATCTCTACTCCTCTATATTTTCTCTTTAATTTTAATTTACATATTTTTTTTATTCTAAGTTTTTATTTACATATTTTAATTTAGCTTGTTATCTAATCTACTAATTTTAAATATTTTGTATAATTATTGTGAAAACCACAAGTTGATCTTCTGGTTGATGATTTTGCCTTTAATTCCCGTTTCACTTTCACCCAATTGATTAGAATTTATTTTTCACCATTTACAAAGAAAGACTAATTTTCTCTTATTCCTTTTACCCATAGAGATGTATACTATTTTGACTTATCCTCTTTCTCCATGATTTTTGCCACCAATTCTATTTTGATACCTCTCTTTTTTACTTTAAAATATTTTTACTTTGGATAATAAACTCATTATTTTCTTTTATTTTATCCACGTATTTTCTCACTTTGAATTTTGATCTACACAATTTATTTTATTGTTTCCATTTTTTTAAATATTTGTCCCAATAATTCTTCTCGATAATTGATGCCTTGAGAGGGACCGAAGTATTTATATGACAACAAAATACAAAAAATTACTCCACTGTTACGCCCATATTATAACATTTGAATTAAAAGGCCCTCACATAGTCACATTGATTTTTAATAGAAAAAAGACATAGTCTATAGTACAATGAAATTAAGACAAGTTATTATGGAAAAGTAATCTCAATAATTCAATATATCGTCCGTCCCATTAAAATTACAACATTTATTTAGAGGGAAATTATCAATGGTACCTCTAAGTTTTGGCACTTTATCAATGGTACCCCCAAGTTTTTTATCATCAATGGTATCCTCGTACTATTGAGCGTTTTACAACCGTAACCTTCTAAACTTTTTCTGTCCAAATTCGTTCAAAACTGTTAAGTTTTTTTTTTTCTTTTTCTTTTATTTTTCAATTTAAAACATAAAAGAAAGTTAAAGTTTTTGAAGGATTTTTGACGGAAAAAGTTAAAAAGGTCACTGTTGTAAAACGCTCAATAATATGAGGGTACTATTGATAATAAAAAAAAAATTGGGGTACCATTGATAAAGTGCCAAAATACAGGGATACCATTGATGATTTCACTTATTTAAATTCTTACATATAGTTACGTAATGTTGCAATTTTAATGGGACAAATGAGTAATTTAGGTTCCATCGCAAGGCATCAATCAATCGCTTTGGTTGGATGCCTATATAAATCCACCCAACACCTTAGACATAAATCACATCTAAACTTTACTTTTCCCTTAAACTTCTTATTCAAAGTGGTTCTTTCTTCTTCATAAAGAACAATATAACATCCCATAGCGTGAGAAAAGAGAGAAATACTTAAATTCTGAAAAGTGTGTCGTGGTCACATCATCTTGTCTTCCAAGTTCATCTCCTTCCTTCATTAGGTTAGCCTTCTTTTCATAATCAACTTCTACAAATGTTATGCTTTAATTAATTTGTGTGGTAAATATCCCCTCCATGCTTAAGAGATTACACCACCCACGGTTATCATAAAAAAGGAGAGAAAATGTCTGGATAACTAAGAATAAAAAAAGTAATAAAAAGATTATCTAAAATATAAATATTGTATAGTTAAAGAGACAACTAAGTTGAAAGCAAAAAAAATCTCTTTGCGGCAAAGACAGTAGTGATTATATGGACCGAATTATTGATCAATATTTTTGCCAAGTACTTCCTCCATTTCATTATACTTAGTATTTTTGACTTTTTACGCTATATAATTCGCTATTTTAATTATTTATATATTGAACTATTTGCATCTAACAATTATAAAAGTTAATATTATAGTATGTGATTAGATGATTTAAACAAGATCTCACTTGACTATAATTTTTCTTACATAATATAAAATAAGCTTGAACAATTGATAGTACCAATAAGCGTGATTATATATACAATCACTTGGACCTATAGAACAACATTATACTTCCACTAAATATTACACAATAAAATATATACAATATTATATGAAAAAATGAAAGAATATATTTTTTATTCTAATGAAGACCATACAAAAGAAATAAAGAAAGTAATATGGTAGTAATTAATATGTATTTGGCTATATACAGATTTCAGAGTTTGGCAATTTTGTAAAAAGGTGAAACATTGATTATAACAAATATACTCAATTGCAGCATATATCATGACATTTAGAGCAATTAAATGACAATTAGGTGTCTGTGCTTATTAAATATAATGAGGAGGATGATAATGTTGGTGAATTTGTTGTTACATTACATTTTGATTACATATTTATTTTTAATATTTTAATAGTTATTTTTAATATTTTATGCTGATTACATATTATTTTTAATATTTTAATATGGTTTAATTTTTTTTTAAAAAAAATTACATAAATAGTACACAAGCAATCAATTTTTTTTTCTCCTTGAGCAATATAATTAGTGGAAATTATCAAGTTTCTTGTCATAGCTTTCTTGTGTTTGACCCGCAATTACACGTATACTGTGCGCTTGTGTCAAACAAAATTTGTACATCAAAAACATTCATTAAATAGTAAGATATAGTATAGATATACAGGTACTTGTTTTGATTGTTGGATATATTGAATAGTAACACCACTCATTTTGGCATTACTTTTCTCAAGATCACACATAATAAAAAAAAAAAAAGATGATATTTATAAATTTTAAATTTTATTTAGTTTTGTAAATATTAACTTAATTGTATCATAGGATATAGTAGAGGTGTAAAAAGACACCAAGCTCTAAATATACAGGTAAACAAATTGACAAAAAGGAAATGTGACAATTGATATGAATTTGTCAAATAAGTAAATGTGACAACTAAATATAATCGGAGGGAGTATTACTTATTAAATAATAAAAATTTAATATAATTTAAATAGGAAAATTGTTTGATAAGATTTGTGTTGGTCCAAATTGTTAGCTGATTACAAAAATTTAATTTCTTAGTAAATATCCACTTGTTTTGTAATGAGCCTTAATTCCTAATGTATCACAAAGTTAGAAACCGTGGGAAATGGTTTATAACATATTTATAATACTCCTATGACATTTGTGTTGTGCATGTGAATTGATAACCACGTTATTTTTTTCTTTTATGGATTTATGGATATGTGGTCCACATATCCGTAAGTAAACAAATGACGTGTTTATTTGAAACATTCTATTATTGTGTAAATATTACTATTATTTGTAATGAGCCTTATTTCCTAATGTATCACAAAGTTAGAAACCGTGGGAAATGGTTTATAACATATTTATAATACTCCTATGACATTTGTGTAGTGCATGTGAATTGATAACCACGTTATTTTTTTTCTTTTATGGATTTATGGATATGTGGTCCACATATCCGTAAGTAAACAAATGACGTGTTTATTTGAAACATTCTATTATTGTGTAAATATTACTATTATTACTATTATTATTGTGTAAATATTACTATTACTGCATGCTCCCTCACACTAGAGCCCATTGTGCTAGAAGTGTGGATGCGCATATGTACTGAATATTCCATTTTAAATGAGGTGTTATTGAAATTCAAACTCGTAATCTGCTAGCTCTGATACCATGTTAAAGAACCAACTAAACAAAAAGATTAAACTAATTGTTAAGGCTCCAGACGAGAATAATTTTTTTTGTTTTTTTGAAGAAAGACGAGAATAATTTATATTCTCCAACATTATTAATTATCATCACATTGACTACACAAAGTTGTGGTAGTGTCATACGATAATTAGCTAATAAACCATTTTTCACGATTCCCTATTTTGTGATACATTCAATAAGAAAAAAAAATCATTTCAAAACAAATGGATATCTACTAAGAAAGATTAACTTAGGGCCTCTTTGATCGTCTGTGTATTAATATATACTTCCTCCGAATCATTTTAAATGTCCCATTTGGAATATCAGGGATTTTAATGGTTGAATGAGGTCCATTAAAAAGGTGATAGTTGGGTATTTTAATTGATTAAATTAATTGTAAAGGTGGTTGTGGGGTATTAGGAATTGGAAAAGTGGGGTATTTAGGTATAAAAAAGATAGACAAAAAAGAAAATGAGACAATTAATATGATTTTTCGAAATAAGAAAATGAGACATCTAAAATGATGCGGAGGGAGTATTTATTTTTTATATAGTTTATAATTAAAAAATTAAATCAAAAGAGTGCAAAAATATTTATTGAAGGTGAAACCTCATGGAGGACAATGTTTATAATAAAGGGTTAATTCATAGACTTTTGGTAGGTCGTTGACTCGTTGTTATTTAGTTTTAATCCAAACGCTAGATTTTTGTTTTTGATATATTTTAAAGACAAATAAATTTTTGATCATGCAAATTTTTATTTTTGATAAAAGTCGTATGCAGAGCCGTCTTGAAAATTTAGGGGTCATGTGTAGAGATGGGCATGGGTCGGATCTAGGTTGGGTCTAAGTAGCTAGACCCAGATCTAGGCCCTAATTTTGTTATTGGACCCAAACCCAAATCCAGAACCGTAGGGTCTTAACATTTTGGACCCGAACTTAGACCCTTAGGGTCTGCCGGGTCTAGGGTCTGGATCTGGATCCAAATTAATTTAATTTTTTTTCCTGAAACTTTTTAATAATATATTATGAAGTACAATTTCGACCATTCGCATGATAGCTAATATATAATTTTTTGATAAAGATTTAAATGGGTCATGAGCCGGATCTGGGTCTCAAACGTGTAAACCCGGACCCGGACCCAGACTCTAAGGTCATGGACCCAGATCCGATAAAAATGTATTCACAATCTTAATAATTCAAGTAAAAAATTTTAGAATCTTTACACAAATGATTGTACATCTGGTTGTAATACCACGTTATTTTTTACTATGTGTATATACTAGATAATATTTTATATCATGTAACCAATTGATATTTAATAATTGTAAAACAAAATTCATGTCGAATATAGTTGTTACCATATAAATAGTATTAGTGTGAATCGTGATATTATAATTAAAATGCTTAACAAGGGTAATTGTTCATTAGTTTTATTAAAATAAAATCTATAATAATAATATTAAGAGTTTAATAATGAAAAAGGAAAACCCAAAGTCATATCATTAAGCTAAGTTAAAGAATGAAAGCATTGAAGATGGACGGTTGGCTATGTAACGGGTAATTTATTTGTGGCAGTTTCATGTTCCCTCTCTTCCCCATCTCCTCCTATAAATACCCATCTCATGGCAAGCCTATAATCATCACATACCATTCTTACATGCTTTAAAAAAATATTAGTAAAAAAATATTAGTAGTTTTAATCAGTAGATAATACGGTAGCAGTGGTTGGTCTCGACGTCGAGTCGACATTGATTCGGAAATTTACTACATTCTATTTTCCCGTCTGATCTCGTTCTTATACTTTGTGAGTAGTTATGTCTAAAGTTTTTAAAGTAAAATTTCGAGTATGATATATGCTATTAAGCTCCCAATTTCGTTTTAATGGTTCTCTGCCTATTTTACTTGTTATAGACAAGAAATTGTTTTTGTTCATATAAATGGTGGTCACGAGATTGGATCAACAAATAATTTTAAAGTGTATTTCCATCTTTATAAATATATGTAAAAGTTTTAGCTTCAGTTTAGTAAAACTAAACATTGAGAGCTCAGTTAAACACTCTTGGTATACACTCAAGTTGGATTTTATTATGTTATCAAGCATTGTTACATATGGTAGTGTTTTAGTTTTCCAAGGCATATGTCTCTCGATCTAACGTGCTTATCTTTTGTATAAACTATTAACTCTAATGATTCTTTGCTAAAAGAGTGTTTGTTTTATCCCATCAATTCAGTCTTGAGATTTGGAGATGAAGATCACTTACTCCATGAAGTACATCCTATTTGTGCTGTAAGCAATGTCCTAAAGTCGGAAATACTTATGTTCATGAATTAGATTGTTTTGAATTCAAGAATTAGGTTTTGAATTTGTAAATTCAAATCTCACTAATTTATTGGATTCTTCATTTATGTGCTCTCTTGTTTGCTACTTTACCCATTATTTCCGATTTAGTGTATACCAAGATGGTTGTATTTAATAGCTATGTTACTCGGACTCTCTAGCTCATCGGTGTCCGGTACGGTCGGTATGGATACCGATGCTGGTTACGTGTCTGGTACGCCGGTGCACTTAAGTATGGCCCAGTTTCATGTTGTCATTCTTAAATCGCCATTGAAGCTTTCACTTTCAATCATTTTGCAGTCAATGTTTTTTTTTCTGTGAGCAAAAATGATGTTTTGGAAGGTGCTGCTCATACGGGTGATGTTTCCGAGGGAGATTCCGATGCCGGTACTGACCATGTACAGATGAAAAGAAAGAGGAAAAGGTCCAAGAAGAAAGCAAAGACTAATTCGGAGTAATTCATCTTTTCTTTTGTGATACCCCGTAATTTTAGTAATTTTACGTTTAAATTTCTTTACATTTAATATATAAGTATGTCATGTAATAATACTTGATGTCGTTTGATATGATATGATCAATTCACAATACGAAAAAACGTCAATGACTGCGGTTTTTTGACCGCTATTGGCTGCGGTTTTACCTCGCAGCCCTTGGAATAGCAGCAAATGCGATTTTATTATTGGCTGCGGACATTACAACCGCAGCATTTAGTCATTTTTCAAAATAAAAAAAAACATTGGCTGCGGACATTTACAACTGCAGTCTTTTAGCCACTTTACAAAATAAAAAAAAATCCAGATCTAGAAATCTAGAAATCAAAAACGAAATAAAATACAATAAACGAAATAAAAAACGAAATTTCAAGAACAAGAAATAAAGAAAATGAACAAGAAATAAAGAAAACGAAATAAAAAATTCCAGATCTGAACAAGAACACAATACAAAAATACAAACTAATTATTAATAACCAAAAACGAAATTACAAACTAATTAATGGACTAAATGAACAGAAAATAATAACCAAAAGCTTCAAATCAGAAAATGGACAAAATGAACAAAATACAAAAATAAAACGAAATTACAAACTAATTAATGGACAAAATGGACAAAATGAACAAAATTATACTATAGGAAAACACTACTCATTAAGTATTTTTCATGATAGTAATCATGATTTAGGGTATTACAAAAGATTGTTGGCCTTAATAATGTATTAATATTCATTGATAGCAACAAATGGATGAAGAGAATAAGTCACCGTCTCAGGCTCTTATGTACAAAGAAACTAGAAAAAGAAAAGAAGGAAAACACTACAAAACATCATACCATCTTATTCAGAGTAACATTGTAAGTTTTATTTTTAAGTCCATCTTAGTTGTATGCATTTTAATAGAAACTTATAGTTGATACACGTTTATCTAAATTATACTATAGGATAAGATGGAGGAGGTACAACTGGAAACAAAAGTTGATGGAGATAGCGCATTTCATGAAGTAATGAACCCAGAAAATAATAAGAAACGACAATCAAGAATGTGTTTGGCAAAGAAACAAAAGACTAATAAAGCTACAGTAGGTGGTGTAATAGTTCCTGAAGAATTTTTGCAACCATATAAAGAAGAAATCGTCACTACGCCAAAAGGAGTTATTTACAGCACTTGATTTATAGCACTTTTTTCGGTACGCTATAAAAGAATATCAATCTATAGCCGTTGCAACCGCTGTAAAAGAAAAATTCTTAATTATAGCCGTCAAAACAGCTATAAAAACGAAATCCTTATTTATAGCGGTTCCAACAGCTTTAATATAGCTACCTTATTTATAGCTGTTGCAACCGCTATAAAAAATTGTATTCTATTTATAGTGTTTCCAACAGCTATAAATATACTTTTCTCATTTATTGCCCTTTCAACCGTTATAGAAAGCAGTATCAAACGCTCATCATCTTATTCAACAAGAAACAAAAATTCTCATTTGTTTCATCAAATCCACCCCAAACACCTACACCAAATTAAGATTAACAAGATCACCTAGATGTGAAATTCAAGAAAAAGGAACTTTCAACTGAAATTTAAGGTAATAATAATAATAATAATAATAATAATAATAATAATAATAATAATAATAATAATAATATAATAATAATAATAATAATAATAATAATAATAATAATCATAATCATAATCATAATCATAATCATAATCATAATCATAATCATAATCATAATCATAATCATAATAATAATAATAATAATAATAATAATAATAATAATAATAATAATAATAATAATAATAATAATAATAATAATAATAATAATATTGATTAACGACTAATATTTTTACAAATAAAGAATTGAGGTACAAATTATTAGCTAATAAGTATAATAGCCTTGCAAAATATATCACAAAATACCTCTTGGTCTGGTGGCTGAAGTGGTGTGCTTTGGAACTTGTGGTCTCAAGTTCGAATACTGCTAGGCGCATGATTGTGGAGATAGGAGTTGGCACGCATGGATGGCAGCGCAGGCCTGCGTGGCTCCATGTGGCTCTATACCGACTAACCCAAGACATTCGGAATTAATAGTCTAAATTCTGACGGTTTTGGATAAAAAAAAGGTTACATTATTTATAGCTGTTATAAAAGCTATAGCATGGACAGTAATTTATAGCGGTTCCTAAACCGCTGTAGAAAGCATGAAAGACTATTTATAGCCCTAGTGATTTATTGCTGTTGGAAGTATTTTCTATAGCAGTTCATAACAGCTATAAAAAGGCATTTTCAACAGCTATAAATAGGCTTTTTTAGCATAGTGCGTGAAGGACATTGTGGCACAATTGTTGACGTTGTTCAAGCGACATCTTCCTCCTGAATCATTTAACCAAGTGATAACACATATGCCAGGACATCAGGTAAATACACTTACAATTTTCTTATGCTTTTTATATATATTTAATGATAATATGTTCTTAATTGTCGATTTCATATTTGTTGGAAATTGAATTAGAATAATGAAAAAAACTTGAAATTGTTTGGTCAATGTTTATTCAAATATTAACGTGGTATGAAATGTTATATAGCTGGTTGTGATTCTGTGATGGAAGTTTTATTTTTAAAATATGGATATAGTTCAAAATACAAAAAAGGTGCTGCCGAAATTTCTGTAAATTTATAATTATAATTAGTTGGTACATTAAATAGGTTTTTTTATATATTTAATGATAATATGTTCTTAGTTGTCGATTTCATATTTGTTGGAAATTGAATTAGAATGAAAAAACTTGAAATTTTTTTTGTCGACGTTGATTCAAATATTAACGTGGTACGAAATGTTATATAACTGGTTGTGATTTTGTGATGGAAATTTTATTTTTCAAATATGGATAAAGTTCAAAATACAAAGGAGGTGCTGCCGAAATTTCTGTAAATTTATAATTAAATGTCATCGAGTGGTGTTTGTTTTGTCACTCATAGGGGTTCATATTATAGTTAATTGCTTCTTTGATATAGTCTTTAATTTCAAGAATATGATACAGGTTCAAGAGGGGAGAATGGAAACAAATCATATCAGTGATGATAAAGCTGCATGCGAGGAAGAAACACACATAGATCACAAGAAAGAGCAATAAGGGATTTAGTTTCACACTATATTTTGTATTTCAATTGTATAATCAAGTTCTTATGAACATGTATAGATATATTTAGCATATTTTAGTTGTATAATCAAGTTCCTACAAACATATATAGATATATTTTCTATATTTTAGTTGTATAATCAAGTTTTTACTAACATATTATTATATGGATATATATATATATATATATATATATATATATATATATATATATATATATATATATATATATATATATATATATATATATATATATATATATATATATATATATATATATATATATATATATATATATATATATATATATATATATATATATATATATATATATATATATATATATATATATATATAATATACAAAAGATTTTCTAGAGAGAAGGATGGCAGGGCGATTGATTGGCGCTTAGCCATCAGTCACCGGCACTCCGACAATCGTTTCCGGCACCGTTCAAGCTAACAGTTCAATGAGAGGTGGTAGAGGATCTCGGGGTAGAGGGGGAAGAGGCAGGGGTGAGGAAACACGAATCAGTCCAATGGTAACACGAAGCAGTGTCGAATTACCGGATTATTCGACGGCACAATCTGATTCTGAGGAGGACGAAGACCTGATTCCGACGATCCACCATCGAACACAGTAACAGGCGAAATTTGTGAGGACCCAGCTGGAACGAATAAAACAAGGGGAGAGAAGGCAGAAATTGATGTTAGGGCAGAACTGAAGTTAGTTCAGACCCAATTGGAAGCACTCAAAAATCAACTCCAACTGTCTGAAATTGCCATGCCAAGAAATTCGACAATTGAGAAGGTTCCACAGCCGGTAATTCAACTAAATGAGAATTTGGAGGATTTCCCAACACTTGGAGCGCCAAAAGAGCCTAGACCAACAGCCCTCATGCCCTCATGGAGGGATAAGGTATCTCATTCTACCTCTTCTGTTGGTATGAGTCTTAAGTTTGTACCCCCATCGATTGAGAATGGAAACCAAATTGTCCATATAGAAACAAATGACGCTAGTGAGTTGATTAATTTTTGGGAAAGAGCTATTGTTGTGTATGTTGTTGGTGGACATGTTAATGTTGATATTATTAGAGGTTTTGTTCGTAAGCATTGGAACTATGTTAGTATGCCCTCCATCCATGCCCATGAAGATGGTTTCTTTATCCTTAGGTTTAATTCCATAAACGAAGTCACCGAAGTTCTCAAAGGCGGACCCTATTTCTTGAACAAGGCACCCTTAGTTGTGAAACAATGGAGTCCCAATTTTGATTTTAAGGAAGAAATCATGCGTGTTATCCCAGTGTGGGTTAGACTCCCTAATCTACCTCTTCACTGTTGGGGTGAGGAAACCCTAAGTAGAATAGTGAGTGCGATTGGAGTCCCTGTTCTTGCAGATGATTGTACGGCGAAACAAACCAAAGTGTCCTTTGCTAGAGTGCTTGTGGAGGTGGATGTTACTCAGGAGTTTGTTAAGGATATACGGGTTCGTGATAACAATGGACGTGAGTTTACCCAAAAAGCCATTCCGGAATGGCGGCCATATTTTTGCAGGAAATGTAACAAATTAGGCCATGATTGTTCAATATCCATGGAGGTAAACCATGCATCTCAATCCCGAGGGGAAAGAGGGGAAAAAGGGGAAGAGAATCAAGTGAAAGAGAGTAGAGTGTGGATTCCTAAGAAAATAGCAAATGTTGTGAGGGGCATGAAATCCATCGATGAGCTTAAAAAACAACTCAATGCAACAGAATGGGTAGGAAATGAAGCGGCCAGCCATGAGTTAGAGCCTGTCTGCAGCACCAGGGGATCTGTTTCTGCCCAAGAAGCTGCTGTGCCGTTTACAATAATCAGCAGGCTGTTGACAGAGACACAGAACAGCAAGTGAATACAGTTGAGCATTGTGATGAAATGGAGGGTCAGTGGACCCCAGTCCCTCCAGGCAAGGCTGCTAGGAGACCTTATCAGCATAATTTGACAGCAGCAGTGGGCGTGTACACAGTGGAAGTGAATAAAAAGGATGGTACTCAAGCAACAAATACGAAGGGTGAAAGAAACAACATAGCAGCTGATCCTAACATAGAATGTGCTTCGAACTCTATACATCATGGGGACGGGAACCCCTTAATTCCCTCGAATCAATGATCATTGCCGCTTGGAATGTGAGGGGCATGAATAGCCCCGCCAAAATCAAGGAGGTGAAACACTATCTTGCTACTAACAATGTTTATGTTGTAGGTTTATTGGAGACTAAAATCAAAGCGCATAAAGCTACTATTGTCCAACAAAAGCTTGGAAATAAGTGGAAGTGGATCGATAACTATATCCACCATGAGAAGGGGCATGTATGGGTTGGTTGGAGACATGACCAATGCAAAGTGGAGGAATGCAATTCGCACCAACAATTTATTGCCACTAAAATCTCCCTTTTAAATACAAACCAAAGCTTCCATGCGGTGTTCATTTA
Source organism: Amaranthus palmeri (assembly GCA_019776075.1). Lineage (NCBI taxonomy): Eukaryota > Viridiplantae > Streptophyta > Magnoliopsida > Caryophyllales > Amaranthaceae > Amaranthus > Amaranthus palmeri. The sequence goes on along the minus strand of JAAKBH010000626.1, from coordinate 48,645 downwards.
TGGGATGCACAATGTGAGTGATAGGAAAATGTTGTGGCAAGAACTTCATAAGATCGACTTCAATTCCCCGTGTGTGTATGTTGGAGATTATAATGCAGTGTATAAGGAAGAGCATCGGAAAAATGGTTCCATGGTTACAACTTATGAGACACATGATATGCAGCAATGGTTAGAGCAAAATGATCTTCATCCTATGAAACAGAGGGGTCACTACTATTCCTGGTCAAACAAAGAATGTGGGGAGCAGCGCACCTTGACAAAAATAGATCATGCAATTGGAAATCTTCAATGGTTGACCACTTATAGTCAAGCTACTGTCTTCTACGCCAACCCCCAGACTTCAGACCACACTCCACTCGTCATAAAGCTTGATAGCCAGCTTCAGAAGCAAAATAGCCCCTTCCATTTCTTTAACTACCTTTGTGAGCACAAGGACTTCCTCAAGATTGTGCAACAGGCATGGAATTTGAAAGTCAAAGGAACTGGGCTTCATAAGATCTGGCTCCAGTTGAATAATGTGAAAAGATCCTTGAAAAATCTTCATGTCCGAGAATTTGCTGGGATACAGGAGAAAATCAGAAAATGGGAGGAAACGCTAGACCAAGTGCAAAATCACCTCCGCAATGATCCCATGAATGAGGAACTTCATCAAAATGAAAAAGAGGCAACTACTCAGATTCGCAAGTGGAGGAAAATTGATGAAAAAGCGTTGCTTCAAAAATCAAGAATCAATTGGCTCAAGCAAGGAGATGAAAGCTCAGCTTACTTTCATGCATCTGTGAAGGAAAGAAGAGCTGCAAACAGTATTACCGAGTTACAAACTTCAGAGGGCAACTGGATCAATTCCACAAAAGGCATTCAAGATGAAATTTTAAGTTTCTACCAAAATCTCCAAGGCACTGAAACTTTGAACCTCAAGGAGATCGATAGAAACATCATGAGGAAAGGGCTCCAGTTAGACAACCGTAATTCCCAGATGCTTATTCAGGGGGTTAATGAAGAGGGGATAAGGGATGCGGTCTTTGGTATGTGTGACAACAAAGCTCCAGGGATCGACGGCTTCAATGCTTGCTTCTTTAAAAAGACTTGGGACATCATCAAAAAGGATCTTATTGTAGCCATCAAAGATTTCTTCGATCAGAGCGAGATGTTTCCTCCTATTAATTGCACCGCTGTCACTCTCATCCCTAAAGTGAAAAATGCGAACAGAGTTGGAGATTTCAGACCTATTGCTTGCTGCAATGTACTGTACAAGATCATCTCTAGAATCCTTGCAGGGAGACTTCAAAAAGTGATGGGGAAGGTTATTGATCAGGCTCAGTCGGGGTTCATTCCGGGTAGACAAATGGCCGACAACATACTCCTAGCTGCTGAGATCATCAAAGGTTACACTCGTAAGAACAACAGCCCACGGTGTATGATCAAGATGGACCTAAGGAAAGCCTATGACTCGATTAGCTGGAATTTCCTGTTCTCTGTCATGGCTGAACTGGGTTTTCCTCCATTGTTTGTTACCTGGATTAAATCTTGTGTCACCACTGTTTCTTTCTCTGTTTTGATTAATGGTGCTCCAACCAAGCCGTTTGCAGCTAAGAGAGGTCTTCGTCAGGGGGATCCCATATCCCCTTACCTGTTTGCTATAGCTATGGAGTATCTATCCAGACTCATGCAAGACCAGAGTCAACATGGGAATTTTCACTACCACCCAAAATGCAAAGAAGAAAACATCACCCACCTCCTTTTTGCAGATGATCTTCTACTGTTCTGTCGTGCTGATAAGATGTCCATTCAGAGTAGTATGAGCACCTTCAGGAAATTTTCGTCAGCTTCAGGGCTAGAAGCAAATGTTAATAAAAGCAATGCCTACTTCTCCGAGGTTGATGATCAAACCAAACACAAGTTATTGCACTTTCTCCAGATGACAGAAGGTACTTTCCCGTTCCGGTATTTAGGGGTTCCTCTCCATTCGAAAAAACTCAATGCTAGAGATTGTCGGCCGCTTGTGGGAAAAATTGTGGGTCGTATTAGCTACTGGTCCTCGCGTCTGTTATCCTACGCAGGGAGAGTTCAGCTTGTTCGAAGTGTTATTGGGGGCATTCAGAACTTTTGGGCCCAGATTTTTTGTCTCCCAAAGAAGTTGATTAAAATGGTGGAAAGCATCTGCAGATCATTCATATGGACCGGGAAAGAGGGTATTTCTAGAAAAGCAGCTGTGGCTTGGAGCCAGATGACGTTACCTCTCTCAAAAGGAGGTCTGAACCTCAAAGACATGCACACGTGGAATAAAGCCGCCCTCTTGAAGCATCTTTGGAATCTAGCCTGGAAAAAAGACAACTTATGGGTGAAATGGGTACACAGCCATTACTTGCGCACTCAAGACATTAGGAGTGTTCGAGTGTCCATTCATGCCTCGTGGGTCTTCAAGAAAATCATCAAGCACAGATATCTTGTAGATAAATTAGGGGGGTGGGACCAATTCATAAACGGTCCTAACTTCTCTATTGGTGATGTGTACAATAGGTTGATGGAAGATACTCCGAGGGTAACATGGAGCAACATCATGATAAAGAACTACGCTAGCCCAAGCGCTAAGTTCATCACTTGGTTAGCTATTCAGAACAGATTGCCACGAAAGAGCGCATAGAGAAATGGATAGATACTTCAGATATCAACTGTGTTCTTTGTAATGGAGCTAGCGAATCGATCCAGCATCTTTTCTTTGATTGCCACAATGCAAATAGCATTCGCACCCAGATTTTCAGCTTCCTTAGAGATAGATTTGATAATGCCGATTTTAAAGCTGAGATTGCTTTCATGGCTAAGATCAACAAGAAGAAGACCGATAGAGCCAAGCTGATTGTTGCTTTATGGACTGAAATGATTTATTGCATCTGGAAACAACGAAATGGGAAAATTTTTGAAAAGCGCACGTTTAGCCAGAAAGAGATGTGTGATCTTATTACCTTTAGAGTTGCAGGGAGGGTTAGTAGTAGGATGAATGATATCCTTGTATCTAGGTAGTCTTCTTTTGGTAGTTTTTGCGTTATCGCTCCTCTTTTTGTTGTGAGTGATAGCGTTTTTGGTGGCTGGGTCTGCAGTTAATTTACAGACCGAGCGTTTGTTTCTCCCCTCTGTATGTATATTTTTTGGTATATAATACAAATCATTTGGCAAAAATATATATATATATATATATATATATATATATATATATATATATATATATATATATATATATATATATATATATATATATATATATATATATATATATATATATATATATATATATATATATATATATATATATATATATATATATATATATATATATATATATATATATATATATATATATAATGCATGTATAAATGATAATGTAAAGATTATTCAATTTGTTATCTGATTTCGATTATTTTGGTATTATTATTATTATTATTATTATTATTATTATTATTATTATTATTATTATTATTATTTAAAGTGTTACATAATCATAAAGTGTTACATTAGCTTAATTGATTAAATGAAAAAGTGCTACCTAATATGAAAAAACATGTTACTTAATCCTTAACAAAGTGTTACATAAAGTAGTTCAAAGTGATACATTATTAAAAAGTGTTACATTAGCTTATGATGAGACTAAAAAGTGTTACCTAATGATAAAAATGTGTTACATAAAATATAATAAGTAACACTATAAAAGTGATACATATGCAAAAAAGTGTTACCTAAAATTATTTAAAGTAACACTTGCAAAAGTGTTATCATAGGCATGTAAAAGTGTTACCTAAGAGCATAGGTAACACAGGCAGATGTAGTACCCCAAAAAGTGTTACCTTAGGTCTATAGTAACACTTTGTTCTTTATGTAATACTTTTTGGGTGTTACCTAAAGCCAATTATGTAGTAGTGATTGACGTTGGCAAAAGAAGATGATGTTCTTGCTCACCACTTTGAACGTGGCTTATGTGATTAGTTCACCTAAGCCGGACGCTCCTAAGACGGATGATCCGAAAACGGAGGTTCTTGAGCAAAACCGAAAGAGGAGCAAATGGGATAATGATGATTTCATTTGCCGGGGACACATTCTCAATGGTATGCAAGATGCTTTATTTGACATCTATCAATACCATGATTCCGCAAAGGAGTTGTGGGATGCTTTGGAGAATAAGTACATGGCGGAGGATGCTAGCTCCAAAAAGTTTCTAGTAAGTAATTTTAATTCATATAAAATGGTAGAAGATCGCCCTATTATTGATCAATTTCATGAATTGCAAAGGATGCATGCTAACTTAAAATTACATAAAATTGAAATTGATGAAGTGTTTCTTGTATCGAGTATCATAGACAAGTTGTCTCCCTCATGGAGGGATGTTAGACATGCTTTAAAGCATAAAAGAGAGGAGATTACATTCTTTGATCTTGGACAACATATATTTGTCGAGTCTAGCATACGGATTCATGAGAATCGAAAGGATGAAAATCCTAATGTTGGGACCATTAACATGGTTACGGAAGGGAAGCCATCCCGTTCCGGAGATAAGAGGAAGAGAAACGATACTTCCAAGGGAAAGCCTACTATTCCCAATACCGAAAATGTATGTTGGGAGTGTGGTAAACCCAGGCACCGAAGGAAAAATTGCTTTGTTCTAAAGAACAAACAAAAGAAGGCAAAGGGGAGTGGTCAAGCTTCAACAAGCAAAGGACCATCCACTCAAGGTAATCTTGCATTTTGAATGAAAATTCTAATATAATTTTTTCATCTATGAATACTAATATTAGTGCTATGCAGGATGATACTTTGTCTTGGTGGATCGATTCGGGGGCATCGAGGCATGTGTGCAACTCTACTAAATGGTTCAAATCTTTTAACAAGGTTGTTGATGGGGACACTAGTGGAAAAAAAAAGCTATTGGCTGCTACTTATTGGCTGCGGTTTTTAGGAACACGCAGCCAATATAAGTAAAAAAAAAATGTGGTAAAAAAAATAACAAGGGCTGCGGTTTTTACCCTTAACCGCAGCCCCAATGTGTTTCAAAAAGTATAATAAAGAAAGGGCTGCGGTTTTTTATGTGTCCACAGCCCTTAACCTTTCGAAAATATATATGAAATTCAAAGCAAAAAAAAATTTAATAAAGGGGCTGCGGTTTTATGGTATGTCCGCAGCCCTTGCCCAATTGATTTTATTATTTGAAGCCCAGCCCAGCTCATGAAAGCCTTTATAAAACCCTAACGGCCCGTTTGGTTAGTGGTACTAAATGGTGGTAATGGCCGGGAATGATTTATAATGTAGATTGTCATCAAAACTTTCATGTCATTCCCATGGTAATGAAACTTTGATCACAAAAAAAATGTTTTGTTCACAAATTTCCATTACCTCCTAATACCACCTCTCCCATTGGTAATGCATTGGAATGGATTTTATGAACAAAATAGGATGATTGAAGTTTGTCAAGCATAGCCATCAAGATAGCCAAAAGATGTTTTTAACCAAAATTACACTAATTTTTCATTCCCATTGCCACGATTTATTACCACGTACCAAACGGGCCGTAAAAGCTAAGCGCCGTTTTTGAACCCTTATTATATTATGAAACCCTAGTTTTTGAAGTCTCCTTGAATAAACCTAAAGGCGCATCAGCCGTTTTATCAAACCTAAAGGCGCCGCTTCTTACTATTCTCTCTCTTCCTCTAAGTCTCCTTCTTCCTTGAATAAACCCTAAAAGCCGTTTCTTACTATTCTCTCTCTTCATTTTAGTGTATTTGTTCTTCGTTCTTGAAGTTCTTGAAGTTCTTCGTTCTTGAAGTTCTTGAGTCTAAAAAATGCAAGAAGATGAAGATCTTGAAGAAGATGAAGCCGAAATTTAAGATATGAAAAACGTTCTTAAAGTTGTTTGTTCTTTATATTGTAATTTTAATTTTTGTATTTTAATTTTTGTTCTTGTTTTTGTATTTTAGATTGTATTTATTTCTAATTTTTGTTCTAATTTTTGTTGGAAATACTTTATCAATTTCTGGGTTTATTTTAGATTGTGTTTTAGATTGTGTTTGTTCGTTTTTTGTTCATTTGATTGGGTTTATCAATTTCTGGGTTAATTTTTGTTCGTTTGATTTTAGATTGTGTTTTTGTTGGACGAATTTGATCAATTTCTGGGTTAATTTTTTGTTCGTTTTTGTTCTCGAATTTCTGGATTTAGTTTGATTGTTTTTGTTCGTTTGATTTTGAATCGATTTCTGGGTTTAGTTTGATTGTTGTTTGATCTACTTTTTCAGAATTCTTTTTAGAATTCTGAATTTTTTTTATTTTGAAAAAAGCCTAAAGGGCTGCGGTTTTTGGCCCATGTCCGCAGCCCTTTCCTTATTTTGGGCTGCGTATTTTGACCGCAGCCCTTAATTATTATTTTGGGCTGCTCCAATAAAGGCTGGGGTCGAAATACGCAGCCCATAGGGGCTAAAAAACCGCAGCCCTTAAGGTTTTTCCACTAGTGGGAGCATCTCTATATGGGAAACAATACACCTATCATGGTCCTTCCAGATGAAGGATATGGGGGAGGCCGATGTGATCTTAGGTATTAAGATCATGAGACAAGGTAACCGTATTAAGTTAAGTCAAGCTCACTACATTGAGAAGATACTTAAGCGGTTCAATATGCTTGATAAAGCGCCGGTCTCTTCTCCCATGGAACCAGGTATGAAATTTGCCAAACATACCGGTCAACCAATTTCACAATTGGAGTACTCAAAGGTCATAGGATCTTTGATGTATGGTATGACTAGTACTAGGCCTGACATAGCATTTGCGATTGGTAAACTTAGTAGATTTACTAGTAACCCGGGTCCTCATCATTGGATGGCGATAAGAAGAGTATTAAGATACTTGTTGCGTACCAAGGATTATGGTATTGCATACAGCGGAGAACCACCTATTCTAGAAGGTTATTCCGATGCTAGCTGGATCACTAATGAAGAGGATAACTCTTCTACTAGTGGATGGGTGTTTGTTTATGGGGGTGGTGTCGTTTCTTGGTCCTCTAAGAAACAAACATGTATAGCCGACACTACGATGTCAGCTGAGTTTATAGCACTTGCTTCAGCAGCTAGTGAAGCGGAGTGCTTGAGGAATCTCATGTTTGAGATATCTTTGTTACCTAAGCCAATTTCACCGGTGGCAATCCATGCAGATTGCATGACGACTTTAGGTAGAGCTTATAGTCAAGTATATAATGGTAAGTCTCGTCATATTTCTCTTAGGCATAGCCTAGTGCAAGGACTTATTATTAACGGGGTCATAACTTTTGACTATGTGAACACTAGGTTCAATGTGGCGGATTCGTTTACGAAAGCCATGAATAGAGATTCAATTGAGAAAGCCTCAGTTGAAATCGGTTTATGTCAATAAAATCATTTGGGAAGGCCCAATTCACGCATGAGTAACATCGGGTCTGAATTCAATGTGGTAAAGTCCTCTTGATTTTTGTTAAAGCAACGCGTTTAATGACCCATCGTTGCATTGTACCGTGATGAAACGAGGTAGTCATCTTGAAAGTTCTCAAGATCAAGGGTTGAAGAGCTCTTGGTGTTATATCCACGTCACGGGAATATGTTTTATACGTACTGAGAACCTACCTATATAAGTTTGAAGTATGGCCGCTTCAAGTAGTCAAGATTGGCATAATGACTATGATAAACTTATGAATAAGATACGGACACGGCCTTATAATGTGTCAAGTTAATAACTTGTGTTATTTGTTTTGTGTGTACTACATCTTCAAGTGGTTGGAAGGGTCGTTTGATTCGATTCCTTATGGAAATCAATTCTGGCTCGATCACTTGTTAAGTGTGTTGTACTAGGCGTTAATTCAATCCGAAGGGATATTAGCGTTGATGCATGAAATTTATTATGAGTTTTGGTAAATGAGAGGCTTATTATACCCAAACTGAGGGAGGATTATTGAACATTTAGTGTCTAATAATCCTGTTAATAATCACTAAGAACTACTAAAGTAGTGGGACAAATACGTATTAATATACTAGGTCTGAAAGGCATTGGAAGTTAAGACAAAACAAGGGAAAAGGGGAGCCAAGACAGGCCTCACAGCCGACTCGGCGGTCCCCCTTTTTTAAGCTAAAGCCGAGTCGGCTTTAGCTACTGGAACAAGCGTTTTTGTCAGAAGGTTGCGCCGAGTCGGCGATCCTTGGGATGGGCTCACCTCCGACTCGGCGATGGAGGCTGGAAGTTACCGTTGCTTTTCTTCCCATTTTCTTTGTGTTTAATGCCTTGGATTCTCTTCATTACACTCTTGATTTCTAAGGTTACAAGAGTATAATGGTCATGAATGATCAAGATTAATGTCATTCAATTGCATGATCATGAATGTGATCATTAAGGTGATTAATGTGCCAAGGCTCCTCTTCTATACACTTTGAGTATAAATAGAGACCTTGGATTGAGAGTTCTACACACCTTTATCTCTGAATTCTTTCTCATCTTTCTCTCATTTGTTCTTGCTAATCTAAGAGAGTAATTAACTCTTACTTAGCTTTCCATTGCTCATAGTTTCAAAACACTTTGTTATTAATTAAGTTATATATCGTAAGTACTAAGGGTATATTGAAGTTTTTTGTATCTCGTTGTGAATTTCCACATATCAACTTAAGTACCTTTGTGGGGGAAATATCACAAAAGGAACGTGAGCACACGCCTACAACTTGTATCAAGTTTTCGGGTAACTGTTGTCGTTACAAACCTATCTTCGTTATACTTAGCATTGTAATTGTTATTGTAATTTCTTTTTGTCATCAACAAAGGGGTTTGATACAAATTCCCGATTGTAATTTGTATCGTAATTATATACACACGTAATATTTGTTACGTTCTTGGTGCTAATCCCCCTCTACATGTCATTAACGGCCCGTTTGGTTAGTGTTACTAAATGGTGGTAATGAGAATGATTTATAGTGCAAAATTTCATCAAAACTTTCATGTCATTGCCATGATAATGAAACTTTGATCACAAAAAAGTTAATTTGTTCACAAATTTCCATTACCTTCTAATACCACCTCTCTCATTGGTAATGCAGGGAATGAATTTTATGAACAAAATGAGATAATTGAAGGTTGTCAAGCATGACCATCAAGATAGCCAAAAAGATCTTTTAACCAAAATTACACTAGTTTTTCATTCCCATTGACACGATTTATTACCATCTACCAAACGGGCCGTAAGGGTTTTGTGAAAAGGATTTTGAAATCATATAACGATTTTGAATGGTTCTCCATAATCGCAGCATATAGTGGCTTATATATAGGCTGTAGTTTTGAACCACAACATTTGTTAATGGCCCACCTGCTGCTAACACAACTGCTTGGGGTCAAAACCGCAACATATAACGCCTAAAAAATTACAGCATATGCATTTTACTCACTAGGGTTTAACAAATATAATACCAACATACCTGAAATTCCATGCCAACTTTCAATAAATTTAACACCAACTTACATGATATGTAATGCCAACTTATTATACCAATTTACAATAAATATAAAACCAACTTACATAACAATGTATTACCAACTTAGATTACAACAAATATAATTTAACATCAAATTCAGATTGAACTAAAACTAATATCAATTTGTATATACTAACCTTCATATAGACGTAATGTAATTTCATCATCATGTTCAAAGTCAGTATGCTCATTAATTGTTGGAACTACATTAAATTCAGTCATATATGTACAATTATTTTTTATCGATTTACTAAACAATATTGTATGATAAGAAGTAAATTAACATACCTATATCGTCTTAGAGATTTTTAATTTTCTTGATTTTGTGTTACAAATTGCTCGAATTCTTCCATGAAAGCATTCATGATGTATTGTTATGGAATGGTTCGCATGAAAGAATATTTGAATCTGACCTTTTAAATTTCATTGATAATAGAAATAAAGCTTGTTCAATAATTGGCACGTACTAGTTTCCAAGAGGAGTATAATGATGGTTGTTAGAATATAAACTGTTTTTTGAGAAAGAACATCTGCTGGCTGTTGAGTTATGTTGATTAATTTTTTTAATTATTAATGAAACAACCAGTTTCCTGAGAGACCGTAGTTTTGAGAGACGTCTCTCAGTCCCTATCCATTAAAACTTATTGCCTACATTTACTCTATATTTATCCTAATGAGCTAACCCAATTAGAGATAGTCTCAAAAAGAGACCGTTTCTTACAAGAATTTGTGTTAATTAAAATAGACATTAATTTATTTTAATTTACCAAAGAGACATCCCCTTAAGAAATTAGTTAAAAAAAATTAAATCAAACATTAATTTTGAATTGGAGGCAATATTTTTGATGATTGTATTGTTATTGAATAAACTGGCAGCTTGGTAGCGAATAATGACGAATTGACGATGACGAACGAGGTTGAATGTGGTGCAGACGTGCACAACCAATTTAACAGTTTCAGTCTGTATATGACATTCCTTTATATTTTCAATGCCGTGCCGATCATAGCAAATAGCCAAATAGCAATGACATGAATACCTTGTAGGACTACAATTTCAAGTCTACTCTTCCGCTCTCTTGGTCTTGGATCAGCGATGTTTTTAAGGAAATTGACATTCACGAATTGGGTGGCTCTACTCTTTTTGGGGTCTGCTATTTTCCTCTATTACTTCTACCCATCTCCATCCTCGCAGCAAACAGCTCTAAATTTACCCAACTCCATTTACGATTTCACTGTTAAGGTATTTCTTCAATCAAATCATGCATTTAATTTTAGCTTGTTTATCGTGCTTGAATTCACAATTGTGTTACGGTACTCAATAATCATGATCTATCTCATGTGGTTTTTCCAATTTGTTTGTTTTGTATTAATCGGAAGAAATGTTGCGTAGAAAGCCAATAATTGGTTTGTTACTTTTTGTCATAATAAACTGTAAAGGTATCAACTTTGTACTTTTCGCTAAGGATCAAGTGAGATGCATATCTAAACACTTGAAGTTACTGTAGACTTTTGGTTCATCGTTTGAATTAAATATGTAACCCTAATTTGGATGAATTTTCTTGTACAAAATTAAAACCCTAAAATCTGAATTTTAGATTCCAAAATTCTCATGTTTGGGAATAATGATTTCATTTAGAAATTTAAAATTGCCAAATTTTCAAATTTGAATTTGAATCAATAGCCACCATTGTTTTTAAAGTAGTTGAAGTTGAGAATTTGAGAATGACTACCCAAACCTTTGTCATTCTCAAATTCTTCATTTATGATTTATAATTAAAATCTATAATTTGAAATGAAATACTTTTTCCAAAACACTACATGACTTCTTTTAGTATATGTCTAGACGAGAATGGAGCAACAACATATCCATAGAACCATAGTAACACGTTCAGTTGTTGGTATTAAACTGAGTGAGAAATGATTTGTACTGCATTGTCGTGAAATGTACCATGCCATCCTTTTGTACAGAACTTTTCTCATAAAAAGATTTTTTTTCACAATTTTCCATAATCACTTAATACCAAATCTTTTAATAGTAATGCTATGGGATGAATTTTGTGAGAAATTGAGATGATTAAAGTAAACCAAGCATGACTTTCTCCTATGTAAATTATACTAACTTATCATTACTATCCCCACCATTTAATACCATTTGGCCCGTGACACTTTCCACACAACTTGCTACTTAAAACGCTTTGAATATATCATTACTCGATAAGAATGCTAGATATGTTAATTTTACAGTTATGTATTATTTCATTTTGACATCCAAGTGTTTGTTTCTTTTCTTGTGGATGTGTAGGATATCCATGGAAAAAATGTAAGTTTGAGCACTTACAAGGGGAAGGTTCTTCTAATCGTCAATGTGGCTTCCCAATGGTAAACATGATGATTTTTTATTCCCGTAATGTGTATATTTATGTGTTATTTAAAATGCATATTGCCTCAACTTTATTAATTTTCAAACCTTGGTTAAATCACATTGTTTGTAAGTAGCTTGGAAAACTTGGAGTCTTACTACTTCACTAACGTAGCCATGTAGAGATCTTCTAGATGGATCTTAGATTGGCATCAAGAATGCTTTTGCACAAAGTGAAAAGTGGTGACAGTAGTGAAAACAACAATAATGAAGGATAGAGTAGTCAAGCATTCCTTGGAACAGAATCAAAATGTGTTATAGTAAACATTATAGGAGGTGAGTGGTTTGCAATTTCCCAAATGCTCTATGCTTTGGATTCTAAACATGGAGTATAATGTGCTATACACAATCGCAAAAGCCATATCATTTAATGAGTTGTGCCAAATCTTTCAACATTCTTTCTTCAAGTTCTACCACCTCTTGCTATGAAAAACTAGTGATCTCGCTGGCCCTCCTTACCCATTTGTCTGGATTCCTCATTTTGAAATCCTTGTAAGTGTTTATACCTTCTGACATATGATTCACTAATCTCCTTGCAAACTGTGAATCAAAGAAAGAGAAATATAGTCGATTTTGAGATATTTAAGGCCATTTTGAGCGAATTGCGAATTTAAAAAGTGAATTAACTTGTGAACTATGTTACGCTGCTTTCTTCTATAGATCCAGAAGGAGCAGCCTTGCAGAATTCACTCGGACTTTCGTCATAGTTAGTTTGACTGTTGTCATCTTATGGTTCATGAATTCTATTTTGATCAATACCTAAATGAAGGATTAACTCCATATGGATAATGGTTGTTGGTGTAAACTATTTTTATTTCTAATTTTTGATTGATGTTTGTCATTTGTTATCTTGCATGTGTGCTTTTTCTGAATGGCATGTTCAATCCACTACGAAAGGACATCAATTTTTTTTTCGTTATTTAGTTGGATGAAATTTTAGTGCCTATGTAATCAGATTTTGCATATATTTTTGGCGAAAACATGGTATTGATGTCATATAGTTTCTTTGATAACAAACTTTATACTTTACATTTAAGGCGATAAACAAGTGTAAAATTCCTTCTCTTCAGCCATTGGATGCATTCGCATTTTCTCACACATTATTGAAGTCTAGAAATTCGAAATCGGTATGGATTGATGTAGTACATAAATCTCATAGTTGGGTAATTATGTGCAAACCTTTTGATGTTTGATGTGATAAAAAGTTCTTAAATTTTGTCCCTTTCAATACCCATGAATACTTTTTAAAATTTAAAATATGAGGTAAGAATGAAGCATGTGTGGGTGCTAGTGCAAAAACAATGTTGCATCATAATTTAACGGTGTTGGAAACTGCATTTTAGGTTGGTTTAAGGAATATCTCATGATTTTGGCCAATATTTCACTGTATCGCATCACTCCCAATACTTCATCACCGTATCGTTCCTAAAATTGTGACCATTACCATTTTTTAGTTTTTATACTACAAATGGGTGCTTCCAAACATCTTATAAATTAAATGATTTACTCTTTTGTCCTTGTCAAACTGTATACTCCCTTTGGATGTCCTTGTGAGTTTATTCCACTTTGGCCTTTGGGTGTATGAGTTGACCTTATTTCTACTTAAAAGATTTTTGAGGACTTACCTTATTGGCTTTTTATCTTGTTCTCACCATTTTCTTTTCTCTCTTAAAATGGTTCAAACCAAGTAGAAAAAACTCACATAAACAAAGGGAGTATTCATTGCTTTAACCTAAACAATATAATTATCTCATACAAATTACATGTGAATAAGCGTCGTTGATTTAATTGTGTGATTGATGAATAACACTTTTTCTGGTATCTTCAAATTTGGTTTAGACATGGACGACTTTCCTCTAAATGCGTCACTTGGCTCATTTGTTTAAATACTTTCCTTGTAAATAAGATATTGAGTTCTAAATGAAATTAGATGAAACACTTAGTGTTTTAGGTTTATGGGAGTGAAGTCTGCAAAAACTTATGATTGATGTAAGAAAGAGTTTCGACATTATTTTCATAATCTAGGAGACATTTTTTATGACACCATGCTTTATTGATCTTTGGTGGATCACTCTGTCCCCTCTAGAGAAAGTCTTGAAATAACTTAGTTCACGCTATTTTAGTGTAGTCCAACCTTAAAAAGCTATTAAAATAGTAAGTAGTTTTTACTTGACAATTACAATAACGTATAACCATTGAGAAATACTTGTTATTACTAGGTTAGTGCACCCTAAAATAGTATAGACCTAGTCTATACAAATTCCTTATTGTGGTCTTAGTACAAAAAGTTTTCTTTTTCTAGAAATAATTACTAGAGGCATGACGCTTCAGCTTTTATAGTATGTTTGGTATTTGTTTATACAGATTTTGCTTCATTTTACTTGCATAAAGTTTGTCTTTTTCGATTCACGATAAATTAGGTATAAAAATCCACTGTTGTGTGATCAGATTCTAAAATTTCACCGTTTATTGATTTCACTAAAATCCTACCGTTGTACAATTTTTTCTTAATCTTTCGTTAGTACACTAACACAATATCCATGTGATGGAATCTTTTATCTTCTATTGTAGCTATTTTCATCGAAATTTTGGTGTGATTCGATCCTGATGAAAATGTTGTTGCTAAGCCAGTGCGCATGTGATTTGAAGTACATATGAGATCATTAGCTCTAGGATGCAGAGGCACAGCATAGCCAAAGTGCCTTCATATATTCTGATTGATATTATTTAGTTATGGTAAAAAGTTAGTGAGAGGAGAAAAGTCTTCTTTTAAAACAATGCAAGCTAGTTGTTCAGTATGGTCCAGTTAATTTTCTAGAGCGGGAAATGTGTCCTTGTAGAAATGTAGACCATTCTAACACCCGTTTATCTAGACTCTCACAGGTCATTGCAATATATAAAACTATTGTCCTTCAATTTTATTACTCATTGGATGACTAGCTATTATGTGAAAAATTAATCTGCTTATTTTCTCTCTACTCTGTCTTTTTTTTCTTGCTATTACGTCATTCATCGTTCGGAAATTTTGTTTTGAATGTGCAGTGGTTTAACAAAATCAAATTACCAGGAATTGAACATGTTGTATACAAAGTACAAGAAAGAAGGTTTGTTCTCTCCTCAAATAGTCCTTTTTAATTTTTCATACATAATGTAATGATATAAGATATGACTGTCATATATAATGTAATGATATAAGATATGACTGTCATCTTTGTGACAGGCCTTGAAATTTTAGCTTTCCCATGTAACCAATTTGGATGGCAAGAACCAGGAAGTAATGAAGAAATCAATGAAGTTGTATGCTCTACATTTAAAGCTGAATTCCCTTTATTTGAGAAGGTAGTAGATCATTGCATATAACATAACAAAAGAGTCCCCTACTAATCAAGAACAAATTAAATTGCTTGTTTGTTGTTCGGTCAGTCATAAGGGGGTGAGAGTACGAGTTTAAATCCGGTTAGACGAGATCCAATTTTTGATACGAAAAATAAATTAAAGATGGAATATTTTGAAATATTTAGCAAACTAATAATTATAAAAATAAAATAGTTGTGTTACAAATAAGAATTATAAAGCCCTTTAGATAAAGTATATACATAAAAATTGTAAAATATTATTCCTCCAGAAATCTTTTTATATATATATATCCAAACTAACTTAGGATTTCTCAAGGCGTAGACCAGATCGGACCGGAAATCAGAATGAAATATTAGTGAGACCCGGAGCCCGATATGATGCTTTATTGTTAGACCGGGATCGGACCGGATAGAACCAATTTAGTCTCCGGTCTTGCAGATTCAAATATCCGGTTTTAGTTCCAATGGGTTCCGGTCCAGTTTGGTCCGGTTTTAGACCGGTGCACACCCCTAGGTGAGAGGCCATCTATGAATGTGTTGTTGATGTGGATACCTGCCTTTTGTTTGGTTGTGTTTTGATAGAAACTCATTTTATATATCCCATTATCTCCTGCCCTGAAGTTCCTTCTAGTTTTGAAATTTTGTATATCAACTTATGTGGAAAATTAGTGCAGATAGAAGTGAATGGCAAAAATGCAGCTCCACTTTACAAGTTTCTAAAATCAAAGAAGTCAGGAGTAATCATAGACGAGATCAAATGGAACTTTGCAAAATTTTTGGTGGACAGACAAGGAAACGTAGTTGAGCGATATGCCCCCGTTACCTCCCCCCTAGAATTCGAGGTTAGTTTCAATACTCTTGTCTCTATTCAAGGATATGCTTTTTATATTTTCTTCGTCTATTTTGTGTTGCAGAGTGTAATTCAGTACCTATTGGGATCGTCTTAGTTCTAATTTGTTGGCGTGCTATAATTCAAGAATTGGGTACGGTTATTGGTTAATACTATGTTAATTTCAAACATGAAGGTTTAGTGATTATAGAAAACAACATTTTAGTTATGGGAGTGATGTATGGTTCATGTAGCTCATACTAATCATTTGGATTCAAGCTTTGATTGACATTATTGCTAATTGCTATTCTGAAGTTATAATACACCTATGACCTATCCTATTCCTATGTGCACGTTTCTTGTTCTCATAAACCACAGAAAAGTTATCACAATGAGACCTCAATGCAATTAGCGGCAAATTAAATGAATCATGATCAACCGTTACGTGTTCTTGCTCATTGTTCAAATTTTATACTCTATGTCATGCTCAATTCGAGTCATTTATTTATTAGAGTCGCAAAGTTTATTAATTACGAGTTATAATCACTATGATGAAAAAGTGCAATAATCACAATTATATCATCAGATGTCAAGACAACCAGACCTGGGTCAGTCAGGGTAGTTACACTTCTAGAGATAACAGACTAACACAGGGGAGAACATTAAGATTGGCGAAAATTTGAAATGAATAAACAAAAATTAAAAAAAATTCGATAATTAACAAAGTTTTCAAAAAAATCCCAAAGATAGCAACCCTAAAATTTACCAGCAATTTACTATCTTTGGTGGATTTAAAAGACATTCTTGACATTTTTGTTCAAATTTTTGATTGTTTAAATTCCAACAGGAACAATATTTGACCATCAAACTAGACCGACTATCTAACTCAAGTTAACTCGACTTTTTCCATCATCTACGTATCTACATTTTTTTCTCCATCCTTAAAGTAATGACAATTTCACTGTTCTCATTTTCTTTTCAATTTCATCAATTTATCTTATCGTTTTTTACCTCTTAAAATAAAACTACAATATTTTTTCTCATTTAACTCCAACATGCAAGGTATACATTCAACCTAGTGGATTTTCTGTAGTATTTCTTAAAATTTTGTGAGCTACAATCCCCTTTTTAGGTACTATAATTTGTTTAATTTGTTTGATTTCGTTAGAATTATGATTAAAATGGCTATAGATTAGGAAAATTATCATCGATGTGAGGGTAACGTTTTTCAGCTATGTTGCAATCAAATCTATTTAAATTTATTAATTAATTAGTGATTACTTATATTGATTATGTATTTATATGTTGATTAATTAATTATTAGTTACTTATGTTATTGTTTTTAAATTATACTCCCTCCAATTCATAATAAGTGTTCACTTTGGGTTTAGCACGCAAATTAAGAAAAATGGTAGTGAGGTATTTTAAGTGATTGTAATAATTGAAAAGGTGGTAGGTTGAGTATTTAAGTGATTATAATAATTGAAAAGGTGGTAGGTTGAGTATTTAAATGATTATAATAATTGAAAAGGTGGTAGGTGGGGTATTTTAAATAATATAAGTTGGGGGTAGAGCTGTTCATGGGCGGGCTACCCGCTAGGCCCGCCCAATCCGGCTCGAAAAACAAGCGGGCATGGACAACGTTTTCCAAAAAAATTTAAAGTTTGGACGGGTAATACCCGCCCGCCAAGATAAACGGGCGGGTAGCGAAACCAAAAAATTACCCGCCAAGATAAACGGGCGGGTAGCGACACTATAAAAAGATAAAAAATATTGTTTGATTAGTAATCGAGGCAAGTGTGACACGGAATTCATCTTGAAATGCAAAGAATTGAAACTGGAAATCATTGAGCTTAGAGAGAACATAATCTAATAAAGCTGTTGGAACAGAAGAGGGGTTAGTCAGGTGAAGTGTGTGGTGGTGAAACCTGTGTGGTGAATGGCGGTGGAGTAGAGGGTACAAATGATGGTGGTGGTCATGGAATATGATGAGATAGTGGTGTGGCTGCTTTGCTTCCTCATGTTCTCGTTGTTCCTGGGCTTCCTCTCGTGCCCTTGGGAACAACCTTCTGCCTTGTCAGTTGTGGCATAGGGAACAATCTTCTGATCCTTATTCTCCTTATCCTTCTTTTTCTCTCCTTTTTCTTCTCTTTTTTTTTTCTCCCTTATCCTTTTCATCTTCAAAACTAACATCCTCAACCTCCTCAATGACACCCTCCAATATCCCTTTATCATTGAATTTTAGGTGCAAATTGTTGAGACATTTTGCAGGACTCATAGGGAACTGCAGGCCATCAAGAGGTACACCGAACTTCCTGAAAATCCAAGTCATAAGCCCTCTATATCCTACCATACAGCGCTTCTCAATACAATCAGATAAGTGAGATATCATTAAGTAAGGAACATTGATTTTTATATTATTGGTCAAACAATAAAATAAAGTTGCGTCACAAAGATATACTTTGCTACGCTTGGAATTGCGTGGCAAATAAATCTACAGGCAATGTTGTAGAGTAATTTGTGTAATGGCGACATAGTGTTGTGGCTATATTTTTCTCTCTTTTCATTTATCCCTAAATCCTTTAAAGGTCTTTACATTCATACCCGAAAAAACAATTTTAGAACCGACATAGTATGTGTCGAATCCAACTGCAAAAACACCAAACCATTCTCCCAGCATCAAACTATTAAACTCTATTTTGATTTCCTTCATCACATACTCCATTCTCAATAAATTCATGCAACAAATTGGGATAGGTTGGGTTACAAGAAAAATCAGACATCAATGTTTCCTAACCTTGATTTTGTAGAATAGCGTGTAATTGAGGAAAGAGGGTAAAATCATACCAGTATTTATCAAGTTTAAACCCTACTGACATCTTTTTAGAAATTTCTTCGGCACTATTCGGATCAACTTGATTGGTCCTTTTTCGGATTGTGGATGCACTAGGTGTGTCGGATTTCTTTGGTTCTGTGGAAGAAGATGGTGGGGCGTCGATTAATTGAGAAGGATGAAAAACTTTGAGAGGTTTTGGTTGTGACAATTTAGGTGTTTTCTTTTGTCGCTTGTTTGCTTGAGGTTGATGATTTTGGGGTTTTTAATGTTGGTTAAGAAAGTGGAGAAGAAGAAGACGTAAGAGGGAGTGAGTGAGGTTGACGGTTTTAGGGGTAAATGTAATGAGTAGTGTAAGTCTAATCAAACTTTCCTATATTTCTTTTTCCATTTACATGAACAAAACATCTATATCCAAACAGACGAAAATAGGAAATATTCGGCTTTACACCTTTAAGCAGTCCATAAGGTGTCTTTGAAGTGATAACTGTAGTCAACACACGATTTAAAATATAACATGCAATATTAACAGCCTCGACATATAACATGCAATATTAACAGCCTCAACCCAAAAATTTTTAGGGGGACTACTAGTAATGAACATGGTTCCAGCCATTTTCTCCATTGTTTTATTTTTACGTTTTACCACACCATTTTGTTGTGTTGTTCTAGGTGTGGAAAAATTATAACTTATGCCATGCTCTTTGAAATAATCCATAAAGCATGAATTTTCAAACTCCTTACGATGATCTGACCTAATGTGCACGAGTTGATTATTACTAGATTTTTGTATTTTACTAGAAAAATAAACAAATTCAATGAAAGCCTCATCTTTGCTAGAAATATAGTCCATGTAAATCTACTATAATCATCAATAATAACAAATACATAACGTTTGCCATTACAGCTTTGGATATTCATAAGTCCTCACATATCCATATGTTTTAATACAAGCGGCTTTGAGGTGTTCACAACATTCTTAGGTTTAAAGTACGACCCAACATGTTTTCCTTTGACACAAGGATCACAAACTTCATCTTTTTGGAATTTAAGGGACGTCAATCTTGTTAATAGGTCTTTTGATCTTAAAATATTAAGTAAAGAAAAACTAGCATGACCTAAACGTTCGTGCCAAAGAAGAGGGTCATCTTCTATAACACTAAGACGAGTTAAACTTGTTTTGGGAACAGTGTGGAGGTCCACAACATAAATGTTTCCTTTACGGATTCCTTCCAAAACAGTGTCTCCGGTGTTACTCCTAGAAATAATGCATTTTTCAGAAGTAAAGTTAAAGAGTTACCTTTGTCATAGAATTGAGAAATACTTAGTAAATTATGTTTTGAAGTATCGACTAAAAATACGTTATCAATAGCATGGGAACTTAACCTTCCTACTTTTCCTTTGGCAGTGATTTCACCTTTCATATTGTTACCAAAGGTCACAGTTCCTCCATCATAGGCTTCTAGTGAGAGAAAATTTGATCTATCCCCTATCATGTGCTTGGAACACCCATTGTCGAGATACCATGAGTTGTTCCACCTCATTAGAACCTGCAAAACGAACTAATTGTTAGAATTAGGAACCCATTCATCCTTGGGTTCCTTGTCGATTATGCATGAATCATATTTCTTAATTGAAATGCGATCGACATAAATTTTGTTTGCTTTGTCATGATGTTCCTTTTTGACACATTAAAATTTCAGGTGTCTAGTTTTTCCACAAAAGGAACAGACTTTACTACTAGCTAGATCAACATAGCCCTTTTTCTTTTTATTATTCTTCTTGTAACCTAGGCCTTCATATTCTTGATTTTAGCATCTAGAATCCATTTGGAAACTTCATTAATTTTTCCTTTTCCTCTAGAATTTAATTCAAGTTCTAATATTTCACTTTCGGTTCTACTTGATTCCAGGTCCAATTTTAACTTTTGAAAATCAATACTAAAGTCATGAATGGATAAATCATTTAAGTCCTTATTTAAGCCTAGCAATTTATACTGATTTAAATCAAAGTTAAGAATAATATTTTCTTGTTTTACCTTTTCCAATGCTTCCTTTAACATTACGTTTTGATCTAATAAATCAAAGAATCTTAGTTAGAGACTACTACAAATCATCACTTGTGCCACAGTAGCAGTCGTGGCACAAGTAAGAATTTCCCATGGCTATGATGTCTAGCCACGGGAATTTTAGTTAGAGACTATCGGGGCACAAGTGATCGTGGCTACATTGTTGCCACGGGAAAATTATGGATGTGGCAAAAACTCTTTTTCTTGCCACAGTAGATCCCGTGGCTAATTATATTGTTTTGCCACAAGCATAACCCGTGGCTAATCATATTTTTTTGTCACATAAAGTGAATCATAGTAAATTACATTCGTCTACCAGGCGCACCACACGTGGTTACAAATCATTTATACACTAGACTCGTAAACAAGGAAATTCAACTAGTAGTATGAATTTAATGTTAACAATGCAGTAACATTCCTTCCACACAAATGCCTTGGGTAGGATTTGAACACAAGACGTTCAAGTTGGCATACCAACACTCCAACCATTATGCCATTAGTTATTTAGTGATAACTTAAATTATGTTATTATACTTATAAAATAACACTCCTACCACTTGTTGTTGTTGTTGTTGTTGTTGTTGTTGTTGTTGTTGTTGTTGTTGTTGTTGTTGTTGTTGTTGTTGTTGTTGTTGTTGTTGTTGTTGTTGTTGTTGTTGTTGTTGTTGTTGTTGTTGTTGTTGTTGTTGTTGTTGTTGTTGTTGTTGTTGTTGTTGTTGTTGTTGTTGTTGTTGTTGTTGTTGTTGTTGTTGTTGTTGTTGTTGTTGTTGTTGTTGTTGTTGTTGTTGTTGTTGTTGTTGTTGTTGTTGTTGTTGTTGTTGTTGTTGTTGTTGTTGTTGTTGTTGTTGTTGTTGTTGTTGTTGTTGTTGTTGTTGTTGTTGTTGTTGTTGTTGTTGTTGTTGTTGTTGTTGTTGTTGTTGTTGTTGTTGTTGTTGTTGTTGTTGTTGTTGTTGTTGTTGTTGTTGTTGTTGTTGTTGTTGTTGTTGTTGTTGTTGTTGTTGTTGTTGTTGTTGTTGTTGTTGTTGTTGTTGTTGTTGTTGTTGTTGTTGTTGTTGTTGTTGTTGTTGTTGTTGTTGTTGTTGTTGTTGTTGTTGTTGTTGTTGTTGTTGTTGTTGTTGTTGTTGTTGTTGTTGTTGTTGTTGTTGTTGTTGTTGTTGTTGTTGTTGTTGTGTTGTTGCCGTGCACGGATCACCTTAAAATCATGTAAGTAATAAATAATTTGGTTTTTAACATCTAAGATAGAGTATTTGCTTGATATCTTCATTTGGTTATAACTCAAACTTTCATAGAGTTTATTCTCTTATTGCAAGAGTAAATGTACATTATGATATGATTTTAAATCTAACAAAGAGAGTGTTTAGTAAAAGAGAGAATTGAGCATTAGTTGGTTGAGGGTAGAGGAGTTCAAAACAGACACGATGACCCGATAGACACCCGACTTTATAACCGAACCCGATTTGTCCCGACTTAAAAATGGATCTACCATATGTAAAAATCAATGTGAAAACAAAACCCGATTTTAAACCGACCCGAAACACCTGACCGAAATCAATCCGTTGATCCGAATGAACACCTCTAGTTGATGGAATTAGTTTATTTAAATGGTAAAATAAGCTAAAAGAATGTATTTGATAAATGAACTTGTTTATACACCTTATGAGAATGTTGATCAAGACTTCACAATCATTAGGGTCCCTAACTATTCCATTGTTAATTTAAGAATCTAATAAGAAAATTTTCTAATTTTTGTAGTATTATTTACACCGTTTAAATCTCTAGCTCAAATCATTGAACATATATGCCAGCTAAAATGGAAAAATTTTCATTCTAGTTCGCATAATAGAACTATGTTACATCTAAAATTATAGTAAGAATTTGAAACTATTAAAAGGGTTCTAAAAACGTTGAAAAAACTAAGAGTAATATGTCCCTAAAATGTAATACCAGAACGTAACTTAAAATATGTTAAATTATTCTAAAATACAGTGTAGTTATTTTTTCTTAATAACTTAAAATATATAAAAAAATTATTTTTAAATAAATTGTAGTTATTTTTTCTTAATTACTTAAAATATATTAAAAATTATTTTTAAATACATTGTAGTTTTTTTTTCTTAATTAACTTGTATTATTTTTTACAATCATAATGTGACTAAAAAGTATTACTAAATTATTCAGGTATTTACATTTTTTAAATATATTCTTTCAAAGAAATAGGACACATGATTTGGACAGAGAATTAATGTTGTAGGCTAAATAATGTAAAATAAAATATAGATTGAAAATAGACTTGTCTTTAAACCCAGACTACTCCGACCCGAACCATTTCAGAGATGTAATACGTAAAACTATAAATGAATTGAGATGTCAATAGATACACTCTCTTTGAAATTACTACAGAGTCCAGAGCTTTAAGATGAGACAATCCAAAAATTAAGATTTTATTATTTTAATCAAAAGTTGAAATTTTTAGAATCAAATCGACTAAGGTTGGGATATTTAAAGTAATTTTCCATACAAATATAACATGTATAAAAATTAATTATAAAAATGTAACATGTATAAAATAATTTAAAATATATTCTAAAAATAATTTTAAAATACACTTTAGCTATTTTTTCTTAATTAACTTGTAATAATATTTGTAATCATAATGTGACTAAAACGTAATATCAAATTATTTAAATACAAAGGTATTTACGTTCATTAAAAATGTTCTTTTCAAAGAAATAAAGTAAAATAAAAAATAGATTGTAAATAACTAAATAATGTAAAATAAAAAATATATTGAAAATAAACTTGTCTTTAAAATGTAATAATAATGTGACTAAAACGTAATGCTAAGTTATTCAAATACAAAGGTATTTACATTTTTAAAATTAAAAAAATCAATTAAATTCAATTAAAAGTTGACAAAGTGTGCATTTGATAGATTATTTATTTGGAAAGTTTTCTTTGGAGGGAAAAACTCTCTTCCATAGTTGACATGTGTCAGATTCTCTTATTGTATTAATAGATAGTATGATAAAAATGTTCTTTTCAAAGAAATAAAGTAAAATAAAAAATAGATTGTAAATAACTAAATAATGTAAAATAAAAAATATATTGAAAATAAACTTGTCTTTAAAATGTAATAATAATGTGACTAAAACGTAATGCTAAGTTATTCAAATACAAAGGTATTTACATTTTTAAAATTAAAAAAATCAATTAAATTCAATTAAAAGTTGACAAAGTGTGCATTTGATAGATTATTTATTTGGAAAGTTTTCTTTGGAGGGAAAAACTATCTTCCATAGTTGACATGTGTCAGATTCTCTTATTGTATTAGTAGATAGTATGATAGTATGATAGTATGATTATTATTATTATTATTATTATTATTATTATTATTATTATTATTATTATTATTATTATTATTATTATTATTATTATTATTATTATTATTATTATTTGGCAAAGTAAATTTTATAAAATGCCAGGAAAAATAGCCGAAGCTTACAAGAGCAATTCAAGAGTTTAGGATGACCCTCCCCGCCTAAGCTCCAAGAGACAAGCCTCTCGTCATTCGCTAGGCAGGAAGTGACAACACCAAAAGGAAAACGTAACAATTCATTTGAACAAAATTATTAAAAGTAAGTTAAAAAAATTATAATTAATTGAAAACAATTAGTTGCAAAATTAAAATTCATTTGGTCAACTAATATTCCTAAATATAACAAAATTAGTTGTATGTTAGAATAATATTACTCTTATTAATATATATTACTTAGATAATATTTATCAGTTATTAATATATTACCATATTATTAGTCGTATATTACTATATTATTAGTTATACATTTTTTTTTCAATTTTAAATTCCGACTTAAAATTGATTTAGTAGCAATTTAGTCGGAAATTCCGACTAACGCTTGTCAGTCGGAAAATTAGTTAAAAACTTTCAGTCGGAATTTCCGTGTTTTTGTATAGTAACGGTTAGAGATTGAAAAAAACATTTTTCATGTGTCCTTGAATTTAAGAAGATGATAAGATCTGATTTTCAATTATTAAAAAATTGGAAAAGTCTTGGAATAGGTTAGAAACAACCTTTCTCTGTTTTTGTTGAAAATACATTAATCTTACCTAAAATTATTGTTTAAGGTCTAGTGTGGGTATTAAATTGAATAATTGTTTATAGAATTTTTTTTCTTATATTAAATTAAAAGACAAGGAAAAATAATGACTTATTTTCTAATAAATATAGAACTAATTAAGTTGAATGAAGATTTTGAAATTTAAATAATTGATAAACTTTTTATTTTTTAATTTTCTTTTAAAATATACTATCCATGGCAAGATCAAAACTTGTGAATAATTCAAATTCAGGTGTCTAATTTATAACAGAATCACACAATAGTTATTTAATCGTTGCCTATAAGTCTTTATTTTCCATCATAAGTATTTACCCGAGACATAATTTGTGGCACAAATTTTTTGTCAGATAAATATTTTATTGTGACATAATTTTTGGTGCAACGTTTTGTTTGCCACAAAAAAATTAAATTTCTCGTGGCAAGATTTGTGGCGCAAGTGCTTGTTTGCCACGAAATTAATTTACCCGTGGCAAAAGTGTTTATTTGCCACGGTAGATATATTTACTCGTGGCATAAGTTGTGACACAAGTGCATCTTTGCCACGATTATATTTACCCGTGGCAAAAAACTTGGATATGGTTGTGATATTGTCTTGAAACCTATTTTTCCCGTGGCAAGATCAAAACTTTCCACGGATTTTGAATTCCCGTGGCATAATTAGTGGCACAAGTGATGATTTGTAGTAGTGTATTGTCTTTACTTTTCATGTTAATGGTCTATATTAATGTTTAATCTTTGCATATCTTGATTGTGTTGCGTGATATTTGCTTTCATATACTGTTCTTATTTTCGTTCTTTGGCTAATATATATTTTGTTAGCGTTGTGGTTTCATCGTTCCAACTCGATCCTTTTTTGATTGATGTCAAAAGGGGAAAAAATTGCACAAACTTAAGAGGTATACTTGTCCATAGTTTCTAATTCTTATAAAGTGTTTGATAAGTGTTTGATAGTTAAGTCATATGTTCCAAGTATTTTTTTAATGTTTTTTTAGATGCCCTAATAATTTTTATATGCTCTCATATTATGTTAAATTTGTATGTATGATGGGATTAGTTTAGTACTTGTTTCGGATATGAAACGAGGAAGTATGAAAGGCACGTGAGATACCTGAAGTGGGAGTCGTACGGTAGTCAAACGTTGGTCAAGTTGTGAAGCGGCACTTCCTGAAAGCAGCACGTTTGCCCTACACAATAACAAGTTAGCCTAGCCCGGGGGGTTTTCCCGGAAACCCTCTCCGACGCTCAAGTCAGATGATGTAATAGGGGAAAAGTAATGAATAATCACTAGAAATGAATAGGTAAGGGTGTTTAGAGTGGTTGTTTATCACCTGAGTAAGGTAGTTGTAGGTAGCGATTGTGGGTGAAGGTGGTGAGTATGTGTTTTGACAGAGTTTCGGTATCGTAATAAGGCTTAGGGCCTCGAATTCATCCAGCGTGCTCCTTTTATATCCATCAGATGGTGGTTACCTCTGTAGGAGAAGTGGGGAGCATGGGAGTTGAGGGCCTTGAACATGGTAACCATGGCGGTTACTTTGACTAGAGAGGGCAGTTGTAGGATAACTGCTTGACGGTTATCCTGCTGGAAGTTGGAAAGTCGTACCTTGACTGAAGTTGACCAATATGTAGTCAAAGACTGAGCAAGCCTCATAACTTAGTCAAAGGGAGCTAGAGCTTATCCATAACATTTAGCCCCACGCATGAAGGATGAAGGGAGGATGAGAATCAGATTTCACTTATGTTTGGCCGTGGTACCGCTGAACCGTGGTACCGTGGATTAGTGTAGCTTTTTCTGTTCAGCTGATAAATTCCCCGAGGGCCCTTACGCCTAGACAGGGTTTGGATGAATTTTACAACGTTCCCGCGGTGCCACGGGATGTTATTACTTGAGCCGCAGCATCACAGATGTGAACACTTAGAATATTTTTCACTTCATGAAGGATCCAAAAACAGGGTCCGAATGAACTTTCTTTTTTACAACGGTGCCCCGGTACAAATGTACACAGACTTGGAGTGAACTGGGTGAAAACATTGGGCCCAAAATAGGGTCCGAATGAAGATGTCGCTTTTCCCACGGTAACGCGGCATGTTCTAATGATTTACTTAGAATAATTTCATCTCCTGTCCTGTCTGGTTCAAAAACGGGGTACGAATGAAAAAGCTTCTTGTGCCACGGACAAACGTCTTGCATTGTTGTACTTAGAACGTGTTAGCCCCAAGACCATCCTTGGGCTAAAAACAGGGTCCGAATGAAATTTCCCACGGACAGATATTCTATACTTAGAATATTTCAGCCCCAAGACCATCCTTGGGCTAAAAACGAGGTCCGAATGAAATTTCCTTACGGACAGATATTCTTTACATAGAATATTTCAGCCCCAAGACCATCCTTGGGCTAAAAACAGGGTTCGAATGAAATTTCCCTACGGACAGATATTCTATACTTAGAATATTTCAGCCCCAAGACCATCCTTGGGCTAAAAACAGGATCCGAATGAAATTTCCCACGGACAGATATTCTATACTTAGAATATTTCAGCCCCAAGACCATCTTTGGGCTAAAAACAGGGTCCGAATGAAATTTCCCACGGACAGATATTCTATACTTAGAATATTTCAGCCCTAAGACCATCCTTGGGCTAAAAACGAGGTCCGAATGAAATTTCCTTACGGACAGATATTCTTTACATAGAATATTTTAGCCCCAAGACCATCCTTGGGCTAAAAACAAGGTCCGAATGAAATTTCCCTACGGACAGATATTCTATACTTAGAATATTTCAGCCCCAAGACCATCCTTGGGCTAAAAACAAGATCCGAATGAAATTTCCCACGGACATATATTCTATACTTAGAATATTTCAGCCCCAAGACCATCCTTGGGCTAAAAACAGGGTCCGAATGAAATTTCCCACGGACAGATATTCTATACTTAGAATATTTCAGCCCCAAGACCATCCTTGGACCAAAAACAGGGTCCGAATGAAATTTCCCTACGGACAAATATTCTATACTTAGAATATTTCAGCCCCAAGACCATCCTTGGGCCAAAAACAGGGTCCGAATGAAATTTCCCATGGACAGATATTCTATACTTAGAATATTTCAGCCCCAAGACCATCCTTGGGCTAAAAACAAGGTCCGAATGAAATTTCCCTACGGACAGATATTCTATACTTAGAATATTTCAGCCCCAAGACCATCCTTGGGCCAAAAACAGGGTCCGAATGAAATTCCTTCTTCAGCTTTGGAATTTCTCTTCGACACTTAGAATATTTTAGCCTCAAGATCATTCTTGGGCTCAAAATAGGGTCCGAATGAAATTCCTTCTTCAGCTTTGGAATTTCTCTTCGACACTTAGAATATTTTAGCCTCAAGATCATCCTTGTGCTCAAAATAGGGTCCGAATGAAATTTCTTCATTTCAGGCAGACTTCAATCAATTCTTGCTTTTCCGGGATAAATCTCTGACATGAATAGTGCCTTAGTATTTGAGCATTTATTGACCCTATAAATGTGGGTAGGTGAGTCAAACTTAGATTACTTGTTTGACTTGAATTCTTGCAAATTTCATCTTAGAGAGAGAAACCTAGAGAGAGACGCTCTGACAACCAGCAATTTCTTCGATTTTCTGACAAATTCAAGAACACAAACAAGGTATTCCTTAAATTTCTTCAAAATTTTCGATTGAATATTGGTTTTTGATTGAATTTTGTTTGAAGATCTTCATTTTTCTCTTGATCTTCAATCTGTTCTTGATGTTCTTGAATAAATCCATTAATATCTTCAATGTGTTCTTGATCTTCAATGTGTTCTTGATTTGACTGTTATAAATCTTCAATCTTTACATGCATATACTCTTGATCTCTTCCCATAAAATTTGTATAACTTATCTATTTTTCCCGGAGTATGGATGATAAATTAATAGACACGAATGTGACCATGACCTCGGAACACCGGGAGACCCCTGTTGATATAAATGTAGATGAGGGAGAAGAGTCGAGTTGGAACTCTGTTTTTATTGATCCGGTATATACCCCGGTCAGAAGTGATACGGAATCTCCTGTACCGCCTTTTTATCCGCCGGAAATAAAGTACCCTGCTCCGTGGGAAGTAGATGTAGCTTTTCCTCCCCATTATCTAACAAAAATAAACCCTGAACTGGACGGATTCTTGATTGTAGATACTAACATGGAGCAAGACAAAGAGTCTTCTGGGCGGAAGAGCGGTGCTTCAAAGCCACCTCCTTTCTACATCCCGCATGGCGGGCCCTTAAACTATTTCATCGACTCAAAGACCCGGAACCTTTTGGACAATTCCCGGGAAAAGCTGGCGGATGAATTGGGCCTTCCAGACACTATAAATATCATAAGGCCGGCCAACCTAGAGACTGTTAGGTTTCCCCCGCCTAACTGTATAGCTGTATATATGCCGGCGTTCGAGTTAGGATTAAGATTCCCTCTCCATCCCTTCATTAGAGAACTACTATCTTTTTTGAATGTAACCGTAGCCGAGGTATACCCGAATGCCTGGGGGTGCATTACAGCATTTTTGATAGTAAGCAAGGTTTTGAAGATAAAACCTTCACTTACGGCTTTTGGATACATCTTCCGGGCCAGGTTATGTTCATCCGATGACCATGGTGCCGGCTGGATTACCTTAGCCCATAGGAAGGGTTATAAATTAGTAGGAGAACTCCCGGATAACCAGAAGGGTTACCGGACTAAGTTCGCATACTTGTACAGCTCGGAGCCTTGGAATTTCAAGACCTCCTTCGATATTAACCCCAAGATCAACAAATTCAATAACGATGTCCCGCAATGTACACTTGAAGAGGCGGTGATAATCGAATATGCTAAGACAACCGTGGTGCAGCTAAATGCGCCGGTGAATAAACAAGATAATTGGATTCCTCAAAGGAGGCATCTTAACATAGAGTTGTTATTATCGGCTTTTGAAATAAGCCTTAAGATTCATAAGCGTAAGTTATTTCTTAACTCACTTGTCCCCGTTATAACGTATGACCGTCTGACCATCTTTTTGTTATGCAGGCGTTGCCCAGGAAGAACTTGTTCAGAAACATAAGAGCCTGATGGGGAAGTTCAACTTAATGGCAATGACGCACAACTTGCCCACTAGGGCTGCAGATCCTACTCCTCCTCCTTCTCCGCCCAAGGTAATTCTTGTTTCTTTTAGTTTACTTGGAAACTTTCAACTGTTGTATCTAACACAATTTTTTTCCGCAGAATGGCAGCACCAAAATGACTGGTGTTGACAAGGCGCCCACTGAGGCGGAAGCCCGGGCCCTCTTGGAACAGAGGAAGCAGGCCCCAGTTCCTTCACATGAGGAACGGGGTGAACCGGCTCCTAAAAAGAAGAAGACGACGGCCAAAAGAAAGGCCAAGTCTTCTGCTGAGGAGCAGCGGAAGAAGAAGAGAGAAGAGCCCGTGAAACCGGCTGAACCAATTGAGCCGGTGGAGGTTCTAGATGACAGTTCGACCCAAGGGTCGAACACTGTATACAGCGCCGTGCCCCTTGCTGAACAGGGGCCGGTGGAGGCGGGAGAGAGCGGTTCTGTTCGCCCTAAAGCAAAATTTACCCCTCAAGAGAAGGGTAAACAAGTAGCTGAAGGGTCGGGCGGTTAACCGCCCTATTATTACGAGAACGTTTACCAACGTCGCATCCGCCCACACCGGGAGGATGTGACCTTTCTGGAGTTGGATCGTTCAGATCTGACGGCCCGTCTTAACCGCGCTACCAGGAACCTGGTTAGCGAGAGGGATATAAAGCATCTGACTTCCCTCTCGCCGGTTGAGCGGGCAGAACAAGCTCGTGCGTCTGCTGCCGATGTAAGTATCTGTTCTTATCATATGTTTACTTAGTCTTTATTCACCTGCTAACCCATTTGATATTTCTTAGGCTTTGCTCCGGACGGAGGTAGAGCTGGTGGTGCAGCGGACACTGGCGGAAGAGAATGACCGCCTGACCGCCAAAGCTGCTGCTCAAGACGCTGAAATTGAGCAGCTAAAGCTGGATTTGGCCGGCTTGCCGGGGTTAAGGGAGAAGATGGCTAGGTGCGCTGAGCTGAAGGAGCGCCTAGCTGAAGCCGATAAATGGAGGAGCCGTGTCAAGGAAAACCTGGACACCGCCGCCCAGTCACTAGAGCAGGCATCCGGGATATCCACCAAGATCCACAACGAGGTGGCCCGGATGCTGGTTGAATATGATAAACTTGTCTCAGAAAACGAGCAAGTAATTAAAACGGTGATGGGTGATATGGACCGGTTTGAAAGGGTCCTTGACGCGGCACGGGTTTACAAGCTACGGTCAGAGCGCACGTCCTACATTGCTCACCGCTGGCTAGACTCGCCAGAAGTGGTTCCGCTGCTGACTGAGCTATCCATGGAAATGATGACAACTGGGGCATTGGTTGAGGCCGAGAAGTTCAAACTGGCGGCTCAGAAGATGGGTATCAATGTCAAACAACTTAGTGAGCTGGCCGTCAAATGTCATGACGAAGCCACGGCAAATCTTCAGGAGGTCATCAACAAAGAATCTGAAGTATTGACCAAAGCCGTGGCCGAAGACGAGGAAGAGCGGAAAGAATGGCTCGAAAAGATGGATCCAGACCGAGAGAGAAGGGCATTGAAGTTGGATCTTGACAAGATCCCGATTTGCTATCCTCCTTTTCCGAAGGCTCCGGAGAGATCTACCCTCACCAATCTCCAGGCTGAATCTTCAAACTTGTTGAAGATTCTAACTTCTGAGAGGGAGACTCTTCAAGGGTTGTCTGCCGAGCTGGTGGGGGAAGAGCCGTTACCCGACATCGAAGAACTTTTCAGCTTTACCCCTTTACCGCAGCAGCCTGAGCCGGAGCAACCAGTGCCTGCGGAGCAGCAGCAGGAGCCACCTTCTTAGCTTTTAGTTTCTCCCTTCCCCGGATTTTTGTAACTAATATTTTTTGTAAACGAATATTTGTAGTAGTCTAAACATTTGTACATCTCAGTTGTAAATATATTTTGTTTTTGACAAGTCTTGCATGTTTCTGTTTATGCTTGTAGCTTCATTTGCTTAGTTTAACTTGTGAAAGTTTTGAAAATCGAATTTTGAAAATTGAAAATTGACCAAGTATCAAACTGATACCGCCTCACCGTTTAACTAGGTGGATTAACTGAAAATTGACCAAGTATCATTCAGATACCGCCTCACCGTTTAACTAGGTGGATTAATTGAAAATTGACCAAGTATCATTCAGATACCACCTCACCGTTTAACTAGGTGGATTAATTGAAAATTGACTAAGTATCATTCAGATAACGCTTCACCGCTTAATTGGGTGGAAAATGCAAGTTTGATGAACATAATAATAATTAGATTGAAAATTGACAAAGTACCATCAAACCAGATAGTACCGCTTTAATTTGACAAAGTACCATCAAACCGTGGTACCGCTTGATTGTGCAATGTTGATTACATAAACTGAACTGAACTTGAAAAATGAAACTGAAACTGAACTGAACTAAAGCATTGATCTGCTGGTGTTACGATGTATGCCCCTTGCAAGACTTGTTTAATGAAAATTTTCTTCAAATGGTCTGCATGCCACGGCCTTTTCAACTTCTTTCCCGCGGAATCTTCTAATTCAAAGGTGTTAGGCTTGACAACATTAACTATTCTAAATGGACCATCCCAGTTGGCCCCAAGTTTGCCCTTCTCTGTATGTTTCCCTGTTGCTTCCACTTTACGTAGGACCCAGTCTCCAGGTTTGAGAAGTTTTGTCTTGACATGTCTGTTGAATTGACGAGTCATTTTTTGTTTTTGAGCAATGGATCTAAGGAGTGCATTTCCACGGGTCTCCGGAAGTAAATCAAGATTCACCCTTTTCCCCTCATCATTTTCAGAATGTGAATAATAAGTTACCCTTGTGGAGGGTATTCCTATTTCCACTGGTAAGATAACTTCTGAACCAAAGACGAGTGAAAAGGGGGTATGCCCTGTGGATTCTTTCACGGTGGTGCGGCTGGCCCAGAGAATACCCGGCAGTTCTTCATCCCAAGATCCCTTTGCCCCCTCAATCTTCTTTTTGATCCCATTGAGTATCTCTTTGTTGGCTGATTCAACCTGCCCATTTGTCTGAGGTCTGGATGTTGAGCTGAACCGGAGTTGGATGTTGAATTGTTCACAATATTCTACGGTTCCGCGGCCAATGAATTGTCTGCCATTGTCAGTGATTATCACCCGTGGAATGCCATATCTGGTGATGATGTTTCTCCAGAGGAATTGACAGACTTGTTTCTCAGAAGTAGTGCTAAGTGGTTCTGCTTCAACATATTTGGAGAAGTAATCAATGGCCACAATGATGAATTTTCTTTGCCTTTTAGCAGGGGGGAATGGACCAAGTAAGTCCATACCCCATTTGTCAAAGGGCAGCACTGACTGCATAGTGGTCAGGAAGCTTGAGGGTTTTCTTGACACTTTTGAGAAGAATTGGCACCTCGAGCATTTTCGTATCAAGTTTTCAGCATCTTGCCTTAAGGTTGGCCAGTAATATCCACTTCTGAGTACTTTGCCTACCACGGTTCGAATACCTTGATGAATTCCACATCCTCCTCAAAATGTAATTTCCTTCTTCCGGGGTGACACACTTTAGGAGGGGATGAGTGTATGACTTTTTGTATAACGTGCCATCCATGTATTCAAACCATTTGCTTTTTTGTTGGAGTTGTTTAGCTTCATGCTCGTCTTCAGGGAGAGCTTGAGTTTCAAAGTATTTTATCAAGGATGCCATCCATGTCTCTGATCTATCTATCATATGCACCATGACATTGATGCTGGGATTTGGAAGAACTTCCCACACAATATCCCTGGGCTGGGTTGAATCAGCGGAACTAGCTAATCTGGCCAGAGAGTCTGCTTGGGCGTTTTCAGAGCGAGGTATATGGGATAGTGAGAATTTTTCGAATTTTTCCACCAATCCTTTCACCTTGGCTAAATACATTTTCATAGCCTCATCTTTTGCCTCAAACTCGCCTTTTACTTGTTTTACAATCAACTGGGAATCGGAGAATGCTGACAGACTTTTTGCCCCGGATTCATAGCAAATAGTTAGCCCCAAGATCAAGGCCTCATATTCCGCTTCATTGTTGGAAGCGGCAAATTCAAATCTTATTGCCCGTTCTAACCTTGCACCGGCAGAAGATATGATTAGTATTCCGGCACCACTAGCGACCTTGGTGGATGAACCATCAACATATAACTTCCATTCTTGATTGGGATCTGAGGAAGTTGGTCCTGTGCTTTCAGCAATAAAATCTGCTAAAGCTTGAGCTTTGATGGAGGTACGTGGTTCATACTCTATCCCAAAGTCTGCTAATTGATTAGCCCAATCAGAGATGCGGCTTGATTGATTTCTTCCTTCCAAAATCTTTTTCAGGGGTTGAATTGTTCTGACACGGATTTGGTGAGATTGGAAGTACGGTTTTAGCTTCTTGCTTGCCATAACCACAGCTAAGAGCACCTTCTCTACTTCACTGTAATTTCCCTCGGAGCCACGGAAGGCATGACTGATGTAGTATACTGGTAGTTGGCTCTTTTCTCTTTCTGCTATCAGGACTCCTGAGACTGAGTACTCTGATATAGAAACATATAAAATCAAGGTTTCCCCTTCCATGGGGGAAACTAGTTTTGGGAGGGAAGCAAGATAGGCTTTCAACTGATCAAATGCCGCCTCAGCCTCTTCGGTCCACTCGAACTTTGCTTGTTTGAGGGTCCTGAAGAAGGGCGAGCACTTATCTGCTGATTTTGACATGAATCTTCCCAGGGCAGCTACACAACCGGTTAGTTTTTGAACTTCCTTGACGGTTTTGGGGGATCTCACTGTCAAGATTGCTTGAATTTTATCAGGATTAGCTTCAATCCCTCTTTCATCTACCAGAAAACCAAGACATTTTCCCCCTGTCACCCTAAACACGCACTTATCAGGATTAAGACGCATTTGATGGTTACGGAGGGTTAGGAAGGTTTCTCTGAGATCAGCAGCATGATCTTGGGCTTCTTTACTCTTGGTGATCATGTCATCAACATAAACCTCCAAATTCCGGCCAATCTGGGAACTGAAGACCTTGTTCACCATCCGTTGATATGTTGCCCCTGCGTTTTTTAGTCCGAAAGGCATAACTTTGTAGCAGTATACCCCGGCATTTGTTATGAAGGCTGTATGGGACTGATCTTCTGGTGCCAATGGAATTTGATGATATCCAGCATTAGCATCCATGAAGCTTAGAAGTGCATGACCTGCTGTGGAATCTACAAGTCGGTCAATCTTTGGCAGGGGGTAGTCATCCTTTGGACAAGCTTTGTTGAGATCTGTGAAATCAACACACATTCTCTATTTGCCATTAGGTTTCTTAACAAGCACCACATTGGATAGCCATTCAGAATATTGGCATTCCTTTATGAAGCCTGCTTTCAACAACTTTGCCACTTCTGTTTTGGCTGCCTCGATTCTTTCTTTGCCCTGGTGCCGTAGCTTTTGTTTGACGGGCTTATGGCCTGGTTTGATGTCAAGTTTGTGGCACATGACTTCAGGCGGTATGCCGGGCATCTCTTCCACGGTGAAGGCAAAGATGTCCCGGAATTCAGCAATAACTGTCAGTATGTCATTTCTCACGGATTCAGGTAGGGCCTTCCCTACTTTAATTCTCTTTTCATCGAACATTGGAACTTCTTCAAACTGCTCCAAGGGTTGAGGTTTCTCTGGGACATTGAGATTGTCCAGGTAAACACTCATGATTGATTGAGTTTCCTCTTCTCTTTTCCTTTTGGGGGGTGCTCCAGGGGCACCGTCATGCTTTAAACAGTTAATGAGGCATTGACGTGCCGCCTTCTGATCCCCCCTTAGGATTCCAACTTTTCCATCATCCTGTTCAAACTGCAACAGGAGTTGATGTGGTGATATGATTGCTTTGATTTTGTTGATGAGTGGAAGTCCCATGATGGCATTGTATGGGAAGTTGAGATCTACCACGGTAAAACGGATGGGCAAGGTTCTGCATCCATCTTTTTCTCCTATTCTCACTGGAAGAGTGATAGTTCCTAAGGGAACAACTTGGCTACCTCCAAAACCAACAAGAGGTTTATCGAAGGGCTGCAAGTGTTTCTCCTCAAACTTCATCTGCTTCAAGCAGTCCATGGTGATAAGGTCCGCCGTACTGCCGGTATCCACCAGGACTCGCTTAACCACCATCTGGCCAATTTTAAGTGCGACCACCAGAGGGTCAGTATGAGGGGATTGAAGTGGCTCTGATAGGGTAGAGTCAAACTTCATCACTGGACCTTTAGAAGGCGCTTTTGGGGGGGCCTTTCATCAAGGTGTGTACACTATCTTTAGCGGCCCTAATTGAGGGGTATTCTTCATTGAAGCCCCCCACAATCATATTTATGACCCCTCTGGTATCATTTGAGGCTTCTTTTTTGTCTTCCTCCTTTCGAGATTTAGGCCTTGGACGGTATGACCTTTCACTACCACGGGATGAGTAGTCTTTTTTCAAGAACCTGCTTAGCTTTCCTTCTTCAGCCATCTGATACAAAACACGCTTCAATTCTCTGCACTGCTCTAAGGTGTGGTCGTATTCTCGATGATAGTCGCGGTAAAGATTATAGTTGCGGCGGTTTGAAGGTGTAGTGGTAGGCGGAGGTGCTGGAAGGGCATCCTGGACAGCAAAGAAGATATCCCGCCTGTTGCTGTTGAAGCGAGGATCTTCTCCTCCATCCCTGATATGCTTTCCCCCAGCTTCTTCAGTTGCATAAACCTGCCTTTGCCGCGGCGACCCCATGTCAGAAGGGTGACCGTGGGAACGGTGATGGTAGCCTCTGTCTCTCCTTGAGGGTCGGTCATCCCTTGGCACTTTTGGTGGAAGACCTTCCCTTTTATCGTTCTTCCGCTTTTTTGAATCATGGGCGTGGCATATTTTTGAAGCAGTGACATAACTTTGGCATTGTCTCATGGCCTCGGAGTAACTCCTCACCTGATTCTCCACAAGTTGAAATTTTAACTTGGGAGTTCGCATACCATTGATCAAGGCGTTAAGAGCCACGGAATCTTCTAAATGCGTGACTTCCAGGACAGCTTCCTGGAACTTCTTCAGATAGGAAGCGATAGATTCCTCTTCCTGCTGTACCACACTCAGCAAGTGGAAGTTAGTTTTCTCTTGCCTTTTGGAAGCGACAAAATGATTAATGAATTTGGTTTCCAACTGCGCAAAAGTGTGAATCGTTCCAGAAGATAGGGAGGTGTACCAACCAAGAGCAATTCCACTTAGCGTAGTTGGGAAAAATTTACACAACAGGGCTTGATTGGTGGTGTACAGCAACATCAGGTTTTTGTATGCCACAATATGTTCTTCTGGGCATGTGGTACCATCAAAAGGAGTCATAGAGGGTACCTTGATTTTAGCCGGATTGGGGGTCGCCAATATTTCCGCTGATAGGGGGGAGTTCAGCACTACGGGGGCATCTTGGGGTCCTCCCAGGCTAACTTCCTTCTGCGCTGGAATCGGAGGCCTAACTGGACTTTGTGAATGGCCAGATTCAGAAAGCCGTTGCGCCTTCCTCTCCTCGCGCTTCCTATCTATCATCGCTTGGGTACTTTCAGAGTGTCGGGATCGTTTTTTATTATGATAATCCCTTACATCTTGTGTTGGTGTCCTTGATTCATCTTGGAAGGAGGAACTTTTCTCGCGACGGGCTCGCTCCCTTTTCTTCCAGTTTCTGTGACTGGATCTCGAAACCATTGTCTCTTGGTCATCCTGCTTTTTCGAGTCACGTCTTTGGGAGGTCTCCCTTCGAGAATCCACCGGTCTTTGTGAAGGAGGGGAATCTATCCGTTGTCTTAAGTTCTCGATCTGTTCAGCCATATTGTCCAAGGCTTGTTGGTTGTGATTGGTGGTGTTGGTGCTGAGGGCAGCACGAAGTTGTTCAGCAAATGCCGTGGTAAGACTTTGTGCCAGCATGTCCAGATCACGGCGAGTCACGGCCTGATTGTTGGCCTGTCCCGCGGACGTATCTGTATCTGTGCTGTGCACGGTGGCGGTTTGCGTTTGTACTCTCTTCGGGGCCATAGCTTTTATGTATTTGTCCCCACAGACGGCGCCAAACTGTTTCGGATATGAAACGAGGAAGTATGAAAGGCACGTGAGATACCTGAAGTGGGAGTCGTACGGTAGTCAAACGTTGGTCAAGTTGTGAAGCGGCACTTCCTGAAAGCAGCACGTTTGCCCTACACATAACAAGTTAGCCTAGCCCGGGGGTTTTCTCGGAAACCCTCTCCGACGCTCAAGTCAGATGATGTAATAGGGGAAAAGTAATGAATAATCACTAGAAATGAATAGGTAAGGGTGTTTAGAGTGGTTGTTTATCACCTGAGTAAGGTAGTTGTAGGCAGCGATTGTGGGTGAAGGTGGTGAGTATGTGTTTTGACAGAGTTTCGGTATCGTAATAAGGCTTAGGGCCTCGAATTCATCCAGCGTGCTCCTTTTATATCCATCAGATGGTGGTTACCTTTGTAGGAGAAGTGGGGAGCATGGGAGTTGAGGGCCTTAACATGGTAACCATGGCGGTTACTTTGACTGGAGAGGGCAGTTGTGGGATAACTGCTTGACGGTTATCCTGCTGGAAGTTGGAAAGTCGTACCTTGACTGAAGTTGACCAATATGTAGTCAAAGACTGAGCAAGCCTCATAACTTAGTCAAAGGGAGCTAGAGCTTATCCATAACAGTACTCTAATCATATTTATGCTTCAGTTTATGTATGTTCTGTTAAGTTAAATTAAAGTTTGTTTTTTATTGCTCCTAGAGTTCCTAGTTCAGCTTAGTTTAGCACACAGTAACTTAAATTTTAGATTCTTATATTAGTTTATGTTAGTTATTTTTTGAAATTATTTAAAAACAGAAGAAAATAACTTAAGCTATAATATTATATTTCTAAATATTATGTTTAGAGTAAATTGTTTTATGATGTACGCTTGGTAAATTATATTGTAACGAGTTAATTGGAGCTTTAATCTCTGGCATGCTTTATGACTTTCATTAGCTCTATTTTTATTAAGTTTGTTTATAAGTTTGTCATCATCAAAAAGGGGGAATTTGTTGGCCCTCTTAGGTTTTGATGATCACTTCACTTTCAAATAAACAATTTGTGTTTTAAAGATTGTTTATAGGTCTATATCCGATTTTATGAAAAGTCGTTGATGAAACCTAAGACTTGGTCAATGGAAATTGTACTTGTCAAAATTATCCAAATGAGTCAGATACAGAAGGTCACTTAGGATGTCAAATGTAGATAACAGGAGGCCTACTGTTCCCAGGTTTAATGGTCTGATGAAAATTGTTAATGGAGACAGTGTAGTATTCCTAAGACTAAAGTCATGAGAGAACGTCAGCTGAAAATTAACGTAGGATTTATTTTCTATTTTTAGTTGATGTATTGGTTAGAAATTAAGTAGGTTGCATAATTATTTAGAGTTAATTCGCAAAATAATCACCTAAATTAACCGTAAAAATATTTCAAGTGTTAAGAATTCGTTCCATAGTTCTCTCCACAAAATTAGAAGGTTAATTAGTGTTTTAATTAAAATAAACATAATTGTCTATTTTTAGAAAAATATAATCATGTGTTTTTTTGTTTAACACCCAAGTTTGTGATCCACTCTCTTAGATTTTAGGATCAAGGAGAGAGTGGGAGTCAGGGTTTTGAAAATATCACGGTTGCCCCTATATAAAAGGAGTGACTTTGTCAACCGGTTATGTGTATGTCCAAAGGAGTTCATATGAGAGAAAATTAAGAAAAATATTTTTCTCTTACATTTGCCAATTAACTTGATATTTTCTTATGCAACTGTTTAGTTTATATCCATTTTTGAATATGGCCTTGTAAAGGATTTTTTAATGTTTTGTTGTTAATAGACTTAGGGAAGTCTAGGGGAAAAGAGAATGCTTCTAGTGAAGCGTGAGAAAGAGAAAGAGAAGGAGAAGAAGAGAAAGAGAAGTAGGCCTAGTCTTGTTCATTGTTAATTGATTGCCTAAAACATTATGGGATATATGATTGATTGTAAAGATGCGTGGTACTAACTGTCAATTCAATTTGTAAGAATATTGGCATTCATGCATGAAATGGGTTGGAGATTAGCGAAAGAAGAAAAGGATTATACACTCTAAATGGGAGAGGATTGTTATTATTTCGAGCCTATAATATATGGTCATCGGGAATGATAATTAAATTAAATCAAATAAATTAAATAAATATATAATTTATTGGAAATATTCCAAGATTGCAAAGTTACTTATTTTGTGGAAAGTGTTTTCATTAATCGCGAAAAGGCTCGCGGGTTGCAAGTTTTCAAAGCAAAGTTTCTGTTTGGAAAAAACACTTTTCGCAGGTCACGTCTATTGTCCCTGGTCACGAGTTTGCGGGTCGCGAAGTTTTCAATGGTCCCGAGTATCACACTGGTTTTTGTAATGTTTGTTTTATTTGGTTTTGTTAGTTATAATATAACTACCTACGGTTAATATGGATATATTAACCGAATATATGGATACATTAATTCGTGAATTGATCTTGCGTATCATGGAGTAACATGTTACTCCGTGAAATCTTTTCTATAAATATAGAAGGCTTGTGTGGTTTTTCACTACACGCAAATTCTGATTTCTTTTCTTCTATTACACTTTACATTGAGAACTTGCAATCCTCGTTTGTAATTTTCTGTATCTTCTTCCATTTGAGTTTCTCTTACATCATTCTAAATTCTGTGAGCTAGGAATTTAGCGTAATGCTTTGTATCTCAAAACATATTTTCGGTATACATTCCCAAGCACCATAGTAGGGTGGTAATGATGTTTTTGGAAAGAGCATCTCGCCTAAAATTAATATCAGGTTCAGTACAAAATCTTTTTATTACTATATGTTCGATATATAGCGATACCCGATGATGAAATTTACATTTGTTGTATTTTAAGCAAAAGTTTGAACTTGTCATATGTTTTGTAACCTACTAAGTTTATGTAACTTTATTTTAAGTTACAAATTACAACAAAGATTTAATTCATACTAGCATAAAACCATAATAATTATGTATGATCAAACAACTTCTTTTAGAGCCCTTTTTGAACAAATCCATTTCTACGAAAAGCTAAAATATGAATTCAAAGTTAAAGTACAGGTTTTTGGGGTTATCCAATGGCTTTTCAAAGAACCTATTCTGCATCATGTTCGTTATCAAGGAAAATGGCTTCTAGCTTCAAAAGCCACATCCGTTCTGAAAAGACGTCATTTAAAATTAAAATGATATTTGAACCCATAACCTCCAATATAAAATGATGGGCTATGGATTCAAAATATCAATGTCCAAAAATTAAAAAGTTGGATAAAAATTTGAACCCATAACCTCCAATATTATGATGGGTTATCTGTCTTTGCATTGTAATAAAAAATGTATATTTTCTTAACTGTTTTCTAAAAGATTTTAATTTTTTTGGTCTTAATAAGAGTTCAACAAAATCCATACTAAAACCATTACTGATTTGAAATTATCAATTATTCTTCCTCAAGTTGTAATGGTTTGATTTTGTTTTCCACAAAATACTTGTTAGATTTATTCAAAAAAAAAAGAAACTTGTTAGATTGTTTAATAATGAACTCAATCACTCGCTTTCTCCCATGAAATATGCCTTATTTTTCTTAACAGTTTACCTACTTTATTGATTTTGTCATCCACAACAATAGGATGATATTCATTTTATAGAACAGAGTGGTTTACCTCTGATATGATTATCTCACGGTCAAATGTTCATACTGTTAACCACCCCCATAAGCAATGGACTAAAAACACAATGAAAACTGGAAGTCAAAGTTGTTAAAACAAGGTTGACAAAATTAAATGAGTTGAGTTGAGTTAGGTTGTACAAATATTAGAATATATACCAACTGTTACAGGAATATAATTAGAATTGGCCAAATAATGTGGCATGTGGCCAGCTAGGTATCCAAACTAAGATTTAGATGCTTCAATCATCAATCTAATCAAATATTCTCCAACACCTATGCAAGTGGTCATTATACAAATACTCCTAATTCACGAGAATCTAAGTTATAACACCCATTTGATTCTATTCCTAGATCAAATCTCTGTCATTTGATGCTTCAATCTCTGTCATTTCACCAGTTTCCATGCCTAACATGCCATTAATGGCATCCAATCCATCATCCAATCTAACCAAATACCATCATCTGTATCACCAAGTCTCATTACCAATTAGC
This sequence comes from Amaranthus palmeri, assembly GCA_019776075.1. Lineage (NCBI taxonomy): Eukaryota > Viridiplantae > Streptophyta > Magnoliopsida > Caryophyllales > Amaranthaceae > Amaranthus > Amaranthus palmeri. The sequence continues at coordinate 6,180 of JAAKBH010000626.1, read as the reverse complement.
CATTACATCCTATTCACCTTCAATTTCATACCTTATCGGCCAAATCTGAAACCCGAGTTTCTCATAATTCCTGCTAAACACTGCATCGCCTAGACTAGTATTGTCGCAGCAACTTCGAATTCCAGTGTTGTGATTCTGCTTCTGAAGCGCTATGCCATGAAAAGTTATTAATTTTCACGCAACTAATTTCGTTTCCAATGGATATTAGGTTAGTATAAACACAAGTAATTAGTTAACTCAAAAAGAATATCACAGTTACGAGCAGTAGTTAAAAGTTAACCAGACCATAGGATAAGGCTTGCTTCTTGAGATGGACAAAGACACCTCCACAAATGCCAGATTTCAAAGCGTATGCCCACACAACAGCCATGTGAACTCGTCTTCACAGTTAGGAACAAGTTAGTTTCCAATCGTACACTATATTAAACCAAATTAGTAGTCGTAAACAAATACTAACTCGCAGATAAACAAATCTTTGATCAGAATATCAAATTCAATCTAAAGCATTGGCGATCGGCCACTCAGAACATCAGTTAGAGGTCTCAAGTTAATAGTTATAATCCGTATAGACTGATTACCCAATAAGAGGAGTTACCTCAGCGATGCAGAGGTCTCCAAGAAGCTGAGGTAGCTATAATGGTGATTCTCGACACACTGCATAAGAATCACAATTAAATAAGCACACACCCACAAAAGAAAAACACAAAACTGTAAGAAATACAATGGTATTGAAAAGATAATAGAGCAAGTGTTATTCCATATTTAATCTTTTGTTTATTCCATCTAAGATTACAAATAATCACAAGCTAATCTCTAAGCCTGAAGACTAAATGTCAGACCGTCATTGTATTTGAATAAATCTCAGACCTGACATGGTCATCTTCTCTTAACGGTTCTGAATTCTGATCCATCTTGCCCGAAATCAAACCCAATAAGGTTTTGAACTTTCCACGCTCCCAGATTCTCTGTATGATCATCTAGCCATTAATGAGTCACAAATACGTCTATTATTGCTGTCATTAACACCAAAACAGATCGAAAGATCCATTTTGATCAAGGAAGTTAAAATCAATTCATCATTCAAAGAAGTATGGACATCGTTCTTCCTGGACTAATGAATTGAGTAAGTGAATGATGCTGCAATTCAACTGCATAGTTTAACAGTGCACGCCACAGCCTGTGCCCAAAATTTTAGCCTTGCTTTAACATCTTCAGGATGATCACCTGAACAAAATTAACAAGCAACATGTTAAATGATGCATCGAAACAGAACCAGATCTATACCATGTAACGAAAACCATCTCCCTTAGATTGATTCTAATCAGAAAATAAATATCATTTTGGTAGAAAATGATTTAACCCAAAAGAAATTCGGAAAACCTAGATCAAAAAACAGCAAAAAAACTTACCAGGACTAGAGATCTTCCATGTGGGCATAGGACTAGAACTTTCAGACCCAGAATTGGATGCTGTATCAGAAGAACCACCAATACTTTTCCCAGTACTGATCTGGTGTTGTTCGTTCGGATGATCATCTAGAAACTTCTGAGACATGGAATAACAAAGCTCTAAAGCAGGTAAAGTGTTGCATAGCTCAGGAATTTCTTCATAACTAAACCCAAATCCTAAATCTACACAACCCTTTAATTCATCAAGATCATCATCAGTTAAACTCTTTGTTCTTGGTAAATCATCATCATCTGAGGGTTCAACATACCCTTCCAAACATACATGTGGAGCCCTCTTCTTTGTTTTCCTGGGTTTGGGCTTCCATAAAATCACCTCTTCTTCATCATCATCATTAGGTTGTTGTTGTTGATCTTTAACAATTTCATATCCTTCTTCATGCTGTTGGATTTCATGGGTATATTGTGATCCAGAATCTGAAGAGTAAACAGGGACCATGATTGGTTTTTTATTTTCGCTCTCTAAGATTTAATTTCGCCGTTTTGGGTGATTGTGTTGTGTTTGTGAGGGTTTGAGAGATGGGTATTAATTTAAAGGTAGGGATTTTGCAAATTGGTCCCTACGTGAGTTTTTTAGTCGGTCACATAGGGGCAATTTTTTATTTTTTTCAATTATGCCCTTCTGTGTGTGGACAAGAGTATGCCTACCAGGCTAGTAGAATACCAATTTATTTCCAATACTTCGTTTGTTTTTTTACAAGTCTACAACCACATCAACTTTTACACTATTTATTATTTATAATAATTATTATATTTTAGCTATTTTAATAAAATAATATAGTTATATAAGATCTTATTCCATTTTAGTTGTCTCATTGCATATTTTCATAATATCAAATGTTTATGATTTTTAACTATGCATATCTCTAAATATAAATGGTTCGACAAACACAATGAATTGGAAAAAAAATGTTTTTCGTTCAAGTAAATAAGAATGGAGGAAGTAACTTTTTACCGGCTTTACTTGGCTTATGATTTTTAGCTTGTTGCTTATTTAAAAACAACTGGTATAGGACGAGACCGTCTCAATAAGACGAATAGCCCAATCAGTCCAATCATAATTTTTCTCAATATGCGCTCAGTACTTGATCTATGTTCATAATTGATAGATTTAAGGTTAAAATTAATTTTTTTATAAGTTATTACTGATCATAAATAATTACTTTAAGATGTGAATTGATCCTTCTTAGATCAAAATTGAAATTTTTTGTTACATAGAAGCCTTAAACTAATGGTCATTTCCAAGAGTATTCATTGAATTAATTGACAAACATAATTCGAAATTGAAACTTCCTCCACCCTCATAAACGAACATTACACCTACAAGGCACAACTTTATTTTCGAATCCATTATAAACATAAATTGTTGAGGAAAGAACAATATCACTATTAATGATTAATGATTGAAGAGTGCAATTTCTCGCTCAGTCGCTCTTATATACATTAAAATCATCATGTACGCATTGAATAAAAGTATTTCTATTGTGCAATGTCTTATCACTATTATTGATAATTTTATTGACTATTTATTTGTTGTTTTAAATTCAAACATATCAACCATAGAATGATAGAATTATACCATTTTATTAAACTCCGTTCTAAATTTTGTCAAAACAAAACCATATATATTTAGGTGAAACTGATCAATTTAACATCAAATTGAATCACTTATAGTTCAAATTGAAATTTTTTATTTTATTTAATTTGTTTAAGTTTTACTTTACGTTGAAATAGATACATTTAAAGTCAAAATTGAACCGTCTTATCTATATTGAGACCGTCTGATGTTGTTAAACCGACTGGGCCGGCCCAAATTGATGGTCTCATATATATTGAGACCGTCTCATCCAAGTTTTTGTGATTCAAAAATAAAACAGTACTGATAGGTTATTATATTTTCGGTCCATTATTTTTTATGTTAAAATGATAGGCTATATTTGTGTTACTTCAAAAAATATACCCAACTCATACGAGTACAATCATCCACAAACACAACACAGTACGAAAAATGATGAATAGCAAAATCGGGAGTAGGGCCCCGTACATAAGAATGTATTAAAGAGAAAGGGCTCGCAGAACGAGTCAAACTAGGGGAGTAGGAATGTTTATGACTTTTAGCTAGAAGCCTAGAACACATGTTTCACACTTAAGAGACATAACATTGTTCTTATAAAAACGAAATAAATGATGTAAATAAGCTAAAGAAGGGTGACCCAAGCGACGATGCCACACCCAGAGGCGACGATTACAGGGACCTCGAGTAAGCAAAGCTTAACTTTGTTGAGTTGTCTCATCTACATAGTATAAGTCTCCTCGTTCAGTACCATATCCAATGACTTTTCCCGTTTGCACAATACAACTAGAAGAAGACATAAGAACAGTACAATCAAGCTCCTTACTCAGCTGACTAATTGGTAACAATTTATGACACAAATTGGAAATAAATAAACAATTATTCAAATGAATAGACGATGACACATCAACAGAGCCAGCACTATGAACTCGAACACACTCCTCATTCACAATTTGTATATGAGTTCGAGGTGTGGATTTAGGAATAAAAATATCATTTGCATCGAAGGTTATTGTATACGTAGCATCACAATCAAAAATCCAAGGGGATGAATTTTATGAGACAAGGTATGAAAAGCTACAACCCACAAATTTTTGGGGCGGTTGTGAATGGATTGTCCCTCCTTTAAAGGAGCTTGGTCAAGGGAAGTCTCATTAGGGTTTGATCCTCCCCTTTTATAAAAACCCAATTAGGAAGGTTTTTTCATCTCCCTCATCTCTCTCTCTTGCGTCGTTTCTGAGATCTCCATGGCAGCTATGGTTTTCTCTCTCTCCTTGGTCATTTCTATCTCTAAGATCTCCATATACCAATCTCCATTGTTTGAGATCTCCATGGCAGCCATGGTTCGCCAGTGCCTTGGTGATGGCCTTCTTTTTCTGTAGGCCCTCCCACCAATCCAGTTAACCTATGAGTTTAAAACAACCGTCCTTGGTGTGTCTTTTGCTGCCACAGTGACTGCATCTCAAGTTAGTTCGATCTTCTCGCTGGAATGAAGATTTATTTGACCGGTGGGTGGCCAGACCGCAGCTGACGGAGGGGCCATGTCCCAATGATGAAACGTGGTTCATAACACCACGCCTAGCAACCTCCATGCGAATGACGGCATATGCCATGTCCAGTGTCGATAATGGTGTTTGATTCGATAAATCTCGAACTTCTTTATCAAATGACTCATTTAATCCAACAAGAAATTGATATAGCCTCTGTGTTTGCACATAAGAATAAAAAATTGTAATATTTTTTGAGTGCTTTATGAGATTAGGCATTAAACTATCAATTTCTTTCCATATGGTATTAAATTTAATGAAATAAATTTCAATAGTGTCATTATTTACTTTCCTACAATTTCAATCACCTTTTATCTTAATAACCTTTATTTGTTATTTTTACCTAAATTTTTTACTTTTAATCTCATCTATATAACATTAGCCCACATGCAAAATTAATGTTCATATAAGTTGCAAGTCAAAATGCGATGACCGATGAGGAGTATATTCCTAACCATAGAGTTGAGGAATATTTCAATTATAATTAGAAAGGAGAAAATTGAAAATTGAAACAAAGATAAGGATGAAAAATAAATTATAGAAAAATAAGAAAACCTCAAAAAAATGATATGGACAACTACACCTCTTGTGCCGTCTATGAACATATTATATGATGATGATGTTGCTAAAACTTTACATGGAGGCATGTGATGTTTGTTCATATTACCAATTGACAGCTGTACTTTACTGCTCAAAACCCATTATTGGATAATTGATACGTGGAACTACGTGAATGGAGTATCCCATCCCCTTGGTAAAAACCCCAAAGACAAAATTTATGGCCCCTATAGTAAGAGTAAGTGGGCTCCATTTATAGGTCACATATTGATTCATCATCATCTTTGTTTTTTTTTTTTGAAAGGATTGATTCATCATCTTCTTTGTACTTAATATTATCTTATTTAATTTCAGGTACTCTCTTGAGAGACCGTCTTTTGTAAAGACAGCTTTCAAAAGTTCGGCCCAAATCTATATTTAGAGCTGTAATAATATATGTTTAGAATTGGATTGGGCTTTTAAGAGTCGTCTTTACAAAAGACGGTCTCATGTAAGAATTTGTGTTTTCTTATTTGAAAACACATTACTTGGCCTTTGTACTTATTTAACTTTTTATAATTTCTTTCACTAAATTTATTTTCTAAATTTATTTTATACTCCCTCCAATTCATTTGAATTGTCACATTTGAGTTGGGCATGAAAATTAAGAGTGAGATGGAATCCACCAAAAAGTTGGTAATTAGGGTATAATTAATTGATTAAATTAACTGTCAAAGTAGTAATTGGGGTATTATAAGTAGTTAATTGGAGGTATATTGGTCATTACTTGTGTGTACATGGGGTATTTAGATAAAAAATCATTGACAAAAAAAAAAATCAGATAACTAAAGTGAATTGCCATAAAAAAAATAGGACAACTGAAATAAATTAAAGAAAGTATATTTTTTATTCTTTTTATTTGAAAAGAAGAGAATAGTTGAATTTAATTGTTCTGTTTCTATGGTTTAACTTTCAATGGTATCTAGCGTGTTTCGAACAAATTCCATTCCCATTGAAATTAATTGAGAATGACGTGTTTGTGAAGAACTAGTTGAGT